>VZTD01003090.1:862840-888373 GCA_013397725.1 Rhagologus leucostigma
AGGGGCGCCGGGCCCGAGCGGCCCCTGCCCTGGGGCGCGGGATACGCCGAGTGAGTGGGGCCGGCAGCGGGGCCGCTCCGGGAGGGGCTCCGGGACAGCCCCGGGGTGGCCGGGCGGGGGTAGAGGCCCTCCCGGGGTGCTGATAGCGGGGAGTAGGGCAGGTTTAGGGCGCGTGGAGGGTGCGTGGGGGGCTCCTGGCGAGGTGCCGGGGGTGGTCGCACCCCACCTGCCCCTCGGCTGCAGCCGCCGCCGCCCGGAGTGGCTGCCCGCAGGCACAGCTCGCCCTCCTGCACCATCCGCGGGCGAGGAGGGAGCGGCTCCCTGCTCCAGAGAAGGTTTGGCGTGGCGGTGAAGCCTCCAGCCCCTCTCCGTCCCTGCCGGGGTTGGCGGGGACACCCCTGCCCACCCCTGCCAGCCGCAGGGCCGGTACCAGGGCTTTGGCAAGCGGCCTGGGCAGCCCCGAGAGCAGCAGCGCTCTTGGCAAAGTGTCTTTAAAACAAAGACATGGAAGACCAGATTTTTAGAAATCTCTTGGTTTGCTGTTTTAAGCGGCAGAGGGGATGGATCAGGCAGAACAACTCCAGCCAGGAGCTGTCCCCACGTCCTGGCCAGACCACGTCATGACCCCATAGTTTTGGGATGGCACAGCGTGAAATGCAAGGAGAGCACACTCCCATCCAGGGACAAGCATTAGGAAGGCTGGAAGGAAAAGCAAGGGTGGTGGTTTTGCAATGCACTGTGTCAACAAGGAAATGGCACAGTGTGGGTTGCTGACAAGGGCTGCCTGAGGCCAGGGAACAGGTCTCTGTGTCCCCAGCTGAGCTCTTCCCTGCTGCACATAAAGGACTTACTATTGCAGTCACCAGCAAAGAGATCCTTGAGTTTGCGAAGGGAGCAGGGAGCAGGAAAGGAGGGGCAAGGTGCAGCTGTTTGCAGTGGCTGCAGAGCAGCCAGCACAGCTGGCTGGGAGCAGGCGAGGTGCAGTGTATCCACACACCTTACCTCGAGTGTTTGCAGGGTTATCAATGCTGAGAAGTCAGAGTTCAATGAGGACCAGGCAGCCTGCTGTCAGATCGCTGTCCGGAGGAGAGAGCCAGGCCTGGAGGAGGATGAGGAATGGCTGATCCTGTGCTCCACGCAGGTATTGCCCCCAGGCAGGCTGTGCTCACCCTGCTGCCAGCCTTTTGCTGCCACCCAAGGGCGCAGGTTCAGGAAACACGGGATTGCTCCATCAGTCCTACATGCCCACGTGCTGAAACCCTTCCTTGGATGTGTTTAGGGGACCTATGTACCCTGTGGCCAGCAAATACGTAGCTCTGTCTGTAAATGCCATTTCTACTTCTGTGGCTCATGACTTGCAGCATTTGAGGTCATCCAAGCCCTTGGTGCCCTCACTTCTCCTGTCCTCCCTCTGCTTTCAAGGGCCAGTGTGTCTTGCCATCACTTGGGGCAGCAGCGTGAGCTGGGCACACAGGATGCTCTCACCAGGCTCTGCCTCACTTCTTGTGAAATGGCCCCATCTCCCCTAACACCCAGGAACAGCACGTGAGGGTGGGTGGTGCAAACCCAGGTGCTCAGAGCTCAGATGATGGGTCTGGCAGAGCAGCACGTGGGCATCGCTTGAGTTTGAGCTGCACAGGAGGTTTACCAGTGGCAGGGAAGGGTAGCTGGGGTGGAAAAGCCAGGCAAAACGCATACAGTGACATCCTGGCTGTGAGCCTGCCGTGTGTACAACCTCTTCAGCCCCTGTCGTGTCCCTGTTCCTCACGGCAGTTTCTGACTGGTCACTACTGGGCGCTGTTCGATGGCCACGGTGGCCCAGACGCTGCCATCATCGCCTCCAACTATTTGCACTACTGCATCAAGCAGAAGCTGGAGGAGGTTGTGGGAGGCATCACCGAGGCCCAGCCCCCCATGCACCTCAGCGGACGCTGCGTTTGTGACAGTGACCCCCAGTTCGTGGAGGAGAAGCGCATCCACGCAGCAGACTTGGTGGTGGGAGCCCTGGAGAATGCCTTCCAGGAATGTGTGAGTACCCCGTGCAGGGCACCAGTCCTGCTGGCCCAGGCAGTCACAGTCTGTCCCTCCCTGTGCCCTGGAAGGGCAGGGTCTGCACTTCTGCTGCTCGCTGAGTAGGCTGGAACATTGGGCCAAACCTTTAAATGTGCTGAGATCAAGCCGGCTCAGACCCCAGGGTCTGCCTCAGAGTTGTGTGGTGGCAGTGCTGACCCAGAGCAAAGCTGCAGAAGCTCTGTACAACTCTGTAGGGCAGGAAGGTGGCTACTGCCACACTCACACAGCACATACAAGTCAGAGCTCTCCCCATCACCCTCCTAAAGCATCCACAGTCCAGGAGCAACAGCTGTGTAGGCTGTACAGAAGCAAGATTGTCACTTTGCTGGTTTCCTGTGCCCCATCCACGGTCAGTTTTGATTCTGGATTTCTGCTGGGAGGGATGGGACGGTGTGTAGAAAGCAGCAGCCCAGATCACGTCAGTCTCCAAACTTGTTTAAACCAACAGGATGAAGTCATTGGCCAGGAGATGGAAGCTACGAACCAGACAGGAGGTTGCACTGCTCTGGCTGCCCTTTATTTCCAGGGAAAGCTGTATGTGGCCAATGCTGGGGACAGCAGGTGAGTCATAACAGAATGGGGAAGTTGCTGGGGATGAGTGCTGAGAGTTAAGCAAGGTTTCCAGCATCTTACTGTCCTGGTTTCAGCCAGAACAGAGTTCTAGAGAACACTTTTGAAAACCCTCTGATAGTTTAAGTTGTGCAAGCACTGCTCAGCAACAGAGTCAGGGACTTTTTAGCTTCTCACCCTACCAGCAAGGAGGTTTGGGGGCACAAGAAGCTGGGAGGGAACACAGCTAGGGCAGCTGACCCCAAGTGACCCAAGGGATGTTCCAGACCTGGCACCATGCTCGGTGTGTGAACTGAGGGGAAGGCTGGCCTGGGGCCCCTGCTGGGGAATTGGCTGGGCATCGGTCAGTGGCTGGTGAGCAACTGCACTGTGCATCAGTGGTTTTCTATATTCTAATTCTTTTCTCATTATTATTTCCCCTTCCATTCCCGTCCTATTAAACTTTCTCTCAACCCACAGATTTTACTTTCCTTTTTCCCAGTTATCTCGCCCATCCCACTGGGTGTGGGGGGAGTGAGTGAGCGGCTGTGTGGTGTTCAGCTGCCTGCCAGGTTAAACCACAACTCTGATTTAATCCTACAGACAGTAAATGTGCAGCCCAGCCATGCCCCTCCTGCCTGGCACAGGACCTGTTGGAAGAAAGGTGTTCTCATGCCTTCTGGAACAATTTGGGGATTTCAAGGGACTAAAGCTGCCCAGACCCAGCATTGGGGTGGTAATGCAGCAGTAGACAGCGCCTGGCAGGTGTTTAAAAGTGAAGGGTGATTTCCCTCACTTGGCTGTGGCCTCCCATTCCTCTAACAGCGAGCTCAAACCAGGCAAGCACAGTTCTCTGCTGCAACAGTGCAATTGCAATGGAGTTATTTGAAATACAGTGGCATTTTTTAACAGTTTTGGATGCACAGCTATTCTCTGGCACAGCTGAGCTTTGCCTCTTCCCCCTTGTAGGGCAATTCTTGTCCTGAAGGACAACATTGTGCCCATGAGCAGCGAGTTCACCCCCGAGTCAGAGAGGCAGCGAATCCAGCACTTGGTGAGTGACTCCATCAGACAATCCAGCTGCAAGCATCCCACTGAGTCAGAGAAGGCGTGTGGCAAGAGGACCTCCAGCTTTCCCTGAAGGCCACTGTGTGGCCTAATGTCAGCTGACACTAGCCAGGGAGGGCTGGGGTAGAAATTTAGCTGACAGTCTTTAGTATGGGAGATGTTCATGTCCTCACTGGAACACACTTTCCCAGTTCTGGTCTCCGTTCTGCTGCTGGGAGTGCCAGTCCTGAGGCAGAAGCAGCTCTGGTGCCCTGCTCCACTGAAGCAGAACCTGTCCATGCTCACCCCTCCATTCCCTCCTCCAGGCTTTCCTTTTCCCCAAGCTCCTGGATGGTGAGTTCACCCGCTTTGAGTTTCCACGGAGGTTGAAGGGAGATGATGTGGGCCAGAAAGTCCTGTACCGGGATTACTTCATGGAGGGCTGGTGAGTCCCTCTGCCCGAGGGTAAGGCTGCAGCACAGGGCAGCTTTACCTGCTCATAGCAAAGGGGAGGTGAAGGGAGAAGGGGCACATCCTGCTGGTGAGAGCAGCAGCACGATGGTAGGGAAGGATGCTGTGAGCAGCTCCCTCCACCTGAAGGACCAGGGCCCTGGCAGGGGGGGTTAGAAAACAATCAGGATGGTCCTTCTGGCATCCATCGAGGTGGGGCTGGTGCAGGGAGACCCAGCCTGGTGCAGGTACAAGCTGGGGAGGAAGGGGAGAGTGAGGGTCACCCTGCCCCTTCCTCAGTGAGCGGCCTGTGCATGGGGACACCACAAGGGTTCAATCAGAGTCAAAATGCTCTGGCTGGGTTGTACTATGAAGTCAGACAAATCCCAAATCAACAGTGAATTCTCTGTTGCAGGGGGTACAAGACGGTGGAGAAAGCTGACCTCAAGTATCCTCTCGTCCATGGTCACGGGAAGCAGGTAGCTTAATGCTTTACACCCTGGGAAAGCACAGCCAAGTCTGCTGGGGGTCCTCAGTGTCCCTGTCACTCCTGTCACACTCTGGGGCACTACAGCAGACCCGGAGCTCTGGTGTTCTCCAGCACAGCACAGTCCCACAGCCCAGATACAGCAGCTCCCTTTGCTGCCTGGCTGGTGCAGCCCAGAGCCCTCTGGAGCAGAGTCTGCACCCTCCTCCAGAGTACAGCAGAGCAGGCAGCAGCCCTGAGGCAGCCTGCCCTTTCCTCATCTCCCCTTGCACAAAAGAACTCGATTCAGATGAGAACAAACTTCATCAGCTCCCACTTGGGACTGTCTCCTTTAGTTCTGTTGCCTTTCCCACAAACTGTCCTCCTCGAGGAGAGGCTGAGAAATGAGCCTGGAGAGGGAAGGAGGAGGTGGGGAGAAGCAGTGACTGCACCCATCCAGCATCTGCCTGCTGGGGGCGAGCAGAAAGCCCCATCACCTCCCCCAGCACTAAACCCCCATGCCAGCCACCCCCTTTACAGAGTCAGTGCAGAACCTTCTTTGCTAGGACAAAAGGACACCCCCAAACCAACCCAGCTGTCTTTCTTGCCACCTCAAATCAAGAGCAGATGCCACCACGGGCTTCCCGAGGTCTGTAGCATTACCCAGAGCACATGTACTAACTCTGGAGCACCCCATGGACCACATGGAGCCATTCACAGTCAGGCTGTCTCCACACTCCCATCAAGCTGTTGCTTTTGATCACTCCTCCATCTCCAAAGTCTCCAGAGGCTGTTCTGGGTGATGCTTGGAGAAAGGTCCTTAAGGCAATACACAGATCAGTCAGGACAAGCCACACATCAGCCTTTAAAGGCACCACACCCCGATGTTTCAATCCTGTTTTGCTTTGTTTGGGGCCAGGCTCGCCTGCTGGGGACTCTGGCTGTCTCTCGAGGCCTGGGGGATCATCAACTCAAGGTCATCGACACCAACATTGAAGTCAAACCTTTCCTCTCCTGCATTCCTAAGGTCAGTCGCAGCACATGGGAATTGTAGGGTGGAATTAAACAAGCTGCTCCTCTGTAGGCACCTTTTACAGACTTGGCTGGTCTTAGCCTTTCTCCGAGCACCCTGGTCCCAGTGTGTCATCTCTCAGGGGAAGTCTCATCTCCCTGACCCCCCTGTTGCATTGCAGGAATTGTCACAGATTTACTCCTCTGCTTTCCAGGTGAATGTATTTGACTTTGCTCTGCATGACATTAAGGAAGATGATGTCCTCATCATGGCAACTGACGGCCTGTGGGATGTTCTGTGCAATGACGAGGTCGCCCATGTGGTCAGAAGCTTCCTTGCAGAAAACAGGACAGATCCTCAAAGGTAATACCAGCTTTGCCTTTGTTCTCCCTTCCAAAGAACCTGGTCAGACCTAAAGCAGGCTGAGATCCCACTGCTTCCAGGTCAGCTCTGGCATGACCACTCTTTTCTGTGACTTTGGAAACTTCCGGCTTATCTGTCCCCATCCTAAAGTAACAATTATAAAGCTGCTGTCTTAAAAACCCTTGTTATTTGACAGCATAAAGCCACATCTCAACATTGTTCTTCAGGGGAATAGTTGCTATGTTAATCCAAGCCTTGCATTTTTCTACCCACAGGTTTTCAGAACTGGCCAAGTGCTTGGTATGCAGAGCAAGGGGAAAGAAGAGAGGCCACCAGTGGATGCTGGATGACAGCCACGAGGCATCCTACGATGACATCTCTGTATTTGTCATCCCACTGCACAACAGGGAAGAGGACTGACTGCCAGGATGACACACAGCATCTCTGTGTTCCCTTACTGTGGTGCCAATTCAGCATCAACCTGAGACTGAGGGATTTCTGCTGCACACGTACGCTCTCTTCCAGCAAAAACCATTTGCAGTGGAACCTGAAATGCACAGCCAGCACTTGGCACAGGATGAACAAGATTAGCTCCTTAAGAACATGCCAGAGAAGCACAGTGGGCAACAAATCACTCCTCTTTCTCATTGCTGGACCAAGGAGAACATTTAAAGGGGGCCATATGCAAGCCAAAGGGCACTTTTTCTAAGATCTCTGCGGTACGTTGACACTCGGATCCATATTTCTACTAATCCCTCTCCCTTTTTAATATTGAACAATAAGGATCAATTGAGATCCAGCCAGTCTGAAGAGCTGGCTTTTAATCAGACTTGAACTAAGCTGAACTGGATGCATAAGCTAAAGCATCTCTCGTATCCATTTGCTGTAACGTGAGATGTGCTGAAAACCTGGGAGCTGCTGCCACGGCAGCGTTGGGCAGTCGTGCCTGTGGCATGGGAATGCTGGAGCAGTAGCCCAGACCTCTTGAGACACTTGCCATTTGTAGGCAGCACCTCAAGCCCAGAGGATGTAGCCAGGTGAGGCTTCACCCTGGTGTCCAGGAGCCTCCTGTGCAAAGCTTTGTGCCTTACTCTTATTTAAGAACATTGAAGCATATTAGTAACACAACGTACAGATTTCTAACAAATCTTAATCCACACTTGCTAACACTTCTTCTGTTCAGGTCATTTCTGACAGCAAAGCAGGTTTTGTAGCAGCAGCACTGATGACAAACAAGGTGTTTCAGTGCATCAGCTGATTCAGTAGAAGAGCTCCAAGTAAAATAAAACTGGTTTGTTGCAATTTGTCTGCAGTGCTGAATCTCAAGCACTTACTCCAGCAGAAACACAGTGCAGCAGACACGCCAGAGTTGTCTTAAACTCTGAGGATCTGCTTCCCAACCTGTTTATTAGCCAGGCAAATACAGGTCTGGACAAGCTTCCCATCTCCCTGAGTCCCCACTTTGGTTTTCATTATTCATTACACAGGCTCTGAGATTCCCTAGAGAAGCAGCCAAACCCCAGTGTGTGTTTAAGTTCCACAAGGATGAAAGTCCAAATAAAAGTACTTTGTTTTTTTTCCCATGCATCTTACTGTGGTGTTATTCCTGCTGGGGATTTTACACAGACCGGGGCTGGAGAAAAACAGCCTCAGAAAATCACAGGGGAGTTCCTGCTTTTAATTTGTCTTAACTTGTCACCAGAAGCATTCCCTTACCAGAACTGCCACAAGAGCTTGGCATCAAAATACGATTTCCTGCAGTGGGGGGAAATTCCCCCCAGGAATGGGGCAGCCTTCTCAGCTATCTGCTCGTGGTTTAAGCAAGGGGTAGAACAAAAAACATTTCTCTCCAGCTTCACTTTCCCCCCATTCTCTTAAGCTTGACCTGAAAACAATGCAGGGCTTACCCATGTTAATGATGCTGGCTGCTGTCCTCCCTTCAGCAGCTGTAACACTACATTTATATGCACTGACTGTCGTGATCCAAGATTGCTGTTACTCAAATCCAAAAAGTTATTTTCTCACCTTCTTGCTGAGAAAGAGCTCAGCTCTTCCATCCAGACCACAGGCTGCTGTGAACACCTCTTTACCTAGAGCACCACAGCTCCGTAAGTAGCTGTCACAAGGCTTCCCTATCCTGATACAATCATTGGCAAAAAAAACTCTCTTAAAATGGGCAATTTATGGAGGGGTAACTTCAAAGAATCACAATTTCCACCACAGAGTTTCTGACTCTCCAAAGCAAAGGGAATTTTTTAAAAATGGATGAGTTTAACATTTCCCCTCTAAGAAACCAGCAAGGTGTATCACACTGGACAAACGCAGAAGTTACAGCACTCATGTGGTCTCTCTACAAAATATTTATTGGTCACAGCCACAACATTGAATTCTCCACATATGTAGTATTTTGTGACAAAGCATAATTTGACTTTATGTATTTACACTCACTGGCAGATACCACCGAGGAGTCCAACTCCCTATAGCAGCTCACGACCACAGAGACCAGTTTCTGAAAGGCTCGCCAGGTTCCTGCCCCTGACCCAAAACCAAGGTGAAGTCTCTTAAAGTGCTAATACAGCCAAGAGGCACTGGAAAAGATCTGCTGCTGCTTCCAAATTTGTCACTCAATTGCTCCTGCACCCTCCAAAGCAGGGATTGGGGCATGAATCCAGGACCTGGGAGCTTCAATAAAGTAATAAAAATCTTTCAAGACTGACTTGGAGAATGACACCCAAAATCTCCTACAGCCCAGGCAGACATGCTCAGCCACCACACTCCTTACTTAGAGGTAGGCTCTCAAGTCTCACTTCCCCCTTGTTTTGAAAAATGGTCTTTACTTCATCCCAAAGAACATGAGGGGGATTTATATGTCAGATTTGGAGGGGGAATGCTGTTTCCTGCTTGGCCACTGTCAGACCTGGGAAGGCTGTTTTTCATCAGATGTTTCTCATTAGCTGGCGGCCCTAAAGAATACAGGAATTGCAGCCCTGAGACTCCTAGGGAAGCACGTAGAAGCTGAAAGCTAAAAGCCTTATTCACCTTTCCTGTCCAACTGTCTCAAACACACAATCCTCTAGTTCTCTGACAACACTTGGCACGTTCCCCTCTTTTAAAGCCAGATGGAAAGCACTCCATGCTACATCAACAGAGATGTCTCTGCCTGGGTGGGTGGCAGTGGGCCCTGGGAAGGCGCCTGAACTGAGCACTAGTGCTGTTGTGCATGAGCCTGAACATCCCTCTTCACTCCAGAAAGCCGCTGATGTGCTTGTGTGTCCATCCTCCTAAACCACTCCTCTGGTTCCCTTTTCCTTAAACATTCCATGCCACAACATACCATGTTTTAACAACGCTGCAAGCAGAAAAGAGCTGAACAACGACCTCTAGAAAAGCGCTCAAACCATATTAACAAAGAGCTTTTATAGAACAAAAGACTTCCAAATGCTTCCCTCTGAAAAGTAACAAGGAATATGGCCAGAGGCTATCTGTTCACTTCCTCAGGCAAAAGACTTGAAAAACCTCAAAGAAGATTTACTACTGGACGCTGAAGTTTGACTGTTAAAACACACTACAAACCCCAAATATCTGTATTTTACAAAGCACTGCAAATACCAACGAAGGTAAAATAGCACCAAGCAGCCTGAAATGCAACACTGCTGAGTTAAAGTGACTGAGGCCCGAGAAAACCACCTCCCTTTGCACAGGGCAGTTTTATTTATAGGCAACGGTGGAACAGCATGGGAAGAGGGGTGGCATGAGCCTCTTATCTGCATCTCCAGCAGCAGGCCTGTGTGGCAGAGGGAAAGCATTCATCACCCTGCTGGAGGATGGCAAACTCACATTGCAGACCTGTGGTTAGAAATGCCCCGAGTGGCGGCAGCAGCAGAGATGAGCCACAACCACAGCACAGATCGAGCACCACGGTGTGAGCCTGCCCCGTGTGGGCAGCGCTCCTGCACTGCCACAGGCAAGCGCTGCGACCTGAACAGAACCAGCAGTGCAGAAATGCTCAGTGCCCATCCCCAGCTCCTAGCACAGCACCTTTCCATGCGTAAGGACTGGGAAGGGAAAAAAAAAAAGGCAAGGAGCAAAACAGAAACAGCTGTGCTACAAGGCATTTACTTTTCCAGGGAGTCACGGCGTGAATTGTATACAGCTGAGATGAACTTTGCTGTAACATGGGAACATCAGGACCACTACCTAAGGAAAACGCTCCAGCACGGTTTGCCAGTATGGAGTGGCACTGGAGAGGAGAGAGAAAATGCCCATTACTGTCTTGTCACCTTGCCAGCTTTTCATATTTATGAGCAGGGAAGCACATGTGACTGGGCGAGGGAAAGAATATACTTCCCAAGCTGTGGCCCAGCACAAACCCAAGTGTGTTTGGAAAGGCAAGAATACAGTGAACACTACATTTTCGCCAGGCCTGTCCCAGCTTGCTGGTGGATGCATTCCATTGAAGCAGCATTTCAGGAAAAAGAAACTGGAACTGGGCTTGAAGACCAGCCTGCCAGCTTTTCTGTGCTACAAGCTCCTGAGGCAGGAGAGCATGTCCCTCCCCGTCTCTTTGCAGGGGCATTCCTTGGAGCAGGGCCACAGCAAAGCAGACTCAGCACAGTCATGCCTAAGATTTTTAAAATTCATTTCTGAAGACACCATCTGACAAAGGATGCGTTGCTCTTTTGGAGCTATCACTGGAAACCTGCAGACCAGTAACAAACTGTATGATGGAATACCCACGTGTCAGTTTTACCAACAAAGGGATACCGGTCTAAGCCTGGTGTGGGATGAATTTCATGGAGCTTATTTACAGACCAGGGGGCGGAAAACTGCATCGGTGAAAGTAAACAGCCTAGACACCTCACAATACTGGCCCACATCATATTCTTTTATATCTAAAAGTAAAAAAATATGGCCCATTCCCACTGCCCACCCACCCCATGATATTTACAAGTAAGATCAGCCAAGATGGTACATAAGGAAGATACACAGGCAGACTGTGCTTTCAGTCTCAGTGT
The DNA here is from genome assembly GCA_013397725.1 of Rhagologus leucostigma. Classification (NCBI taxonomy): domain Eukaryota; kingdom Metazoa; phylum Chordata; class Aves; order Passeriformes; genus Rhagologus; species Rhagologus leucostigma. Next base: position 873,816 of record VZTD01003090.1, read on the forward strand.
GGTTTCTCCGTCTTCCTGCTGACAGACTCCTTTATTGCTTGGGACACTGGCCGGACCTCAGCAGTGCTGTCTGCACCTCCAGGATGTTGACACAGCAAACAGCAGGGAGGCTTTGGCAACCTCTGAGAGTGGATGAAACCTGTGCAGTTGCACACTAAATGGCCAAAAAAGAGGATGACAAGATGTATGAGGTACATTCACAGCTACCCACGCTTCTGGTGCATGTTCCACTGCAAGAGAATCCAGCATCTGCCGTTGAAAACTGTCAGTGTTCACATTTGGCACAGAAGTATTTGCATCTGTGGACTGCAGTGAAACCAGAGATCCCAGACGTTAAAAACATGCACTTATGGAAAGGAACTGCACGTTCCATGTTGGAACATCAATAGCCTTGTGCACTTACAGCAGGAAAACACATAATTACAGCTTTAAAAAATGCCACAAACATTTTGTAAATAAAACAGACTTCACCGCTCTAAGAAATAATACTGTGTCAGTTCCATCTTGGGCTGAAGCCTGCTAGGCATGGACTGGAAGGTAAGAACTTGTAGCATGCTGCTTCTTGAGCGTGCCAGGAGGCCAAGAGGAGCAGTCCCCACAACGGAATGCTGTAGATAAAGGTAAGACATGGAAAATACGCAGGAACAGGAACACAGTCTAGGAGATAGAGGCAATTCCAAAACTATGCTTGCAATGACATGCTGCTGTTAGCAGTATGGGAGCCATCCAACAGCAGCCGCAGCGTAGGAATTAGTCGTCGATAGTTGGCAACCAGAAGGCCTACAGAGGAGGAAAGAAAACATCTTTTCATAGCAGAACACGAATCTCCCCTACAGCACCTTCTGTAAGCACACGTGAGAGGCACTGAGCCTTCTCAGATTCATCTCTGGAAGGGTTAGCACCTCATGGAGCTCAGAGGAACTTAAACCCCATTTCCTTACCATATTGGAACATGCGCTAGCAAAAGTCATGAATTTTGGATTGAACTGCAGACAGGTTATAGGACCTGTGTGTTTTCCATCTAGGACAGCAACCTTCATCCCACTTTCCCCATTCCAAACGTGGATCTTCCCGTCCTCCGAACCTGAAGGTAGGAGTGGAAAACAAGATACGCAAGATGCACTGGAGAGGTCAGCAGAAGAAATGAACTTTTTTTTCTGTCAGAACTATAGGAACAGGCAGGTCTCAACTTCGTAACACAACCTTTAGAGTTCTCCAAGTGTCACGTACAAAAAATCATGGAGTTAACACACGTGTATCCAAACAGCAGGTTTGTACCTTTGCACTGCAGAGACTCAACTACACAACACGGCAACACTATTTAGGCAAAGGTGTTAACTACTGTCACCCAGTAGGAAAGGAGAGCTGACACATCCAGCTATGGAAGAGAGACCCTGGCCAACCTGCACGAACGTGCAGAGGCCAAGTGCTGGGGAAAGAGTCATTGTTCACACAAGTTCTCAGTTCAGACACAGGTAAATGTCTCAGTCAGTGGGCACAGAATCAAACCAAAGCCTTTACCACGGAAGGTAACCAGATTTCAATGCACTAAGCCAAATACCAGAAGCTTCCCTGGAGATATCGACTCTCCACATTACTATAACAGGACAAGTTTTTCACTTTAAAATGACATTTTTCAAACTCTGAGGCTGAGAACTTTACATTTTTATAATTCAGTTCTGCTTTAGACTCATTTTAAATAGGATTCCTAATAAAAATGCAAAGCATTTTCCTCTACTTCTGTATTCATGCCTGTAGCCTTTCAGGAAAGAAAAATTAAGAAGCACAAGTTGCAACTTAACTGTATGCAAAAACTGAACAGGAATAAGTGGTTTGGAACTTCTACTACTGTTTTAACTTGGAAGAGCACAACAGGAAGGTAAATATGTGCAATAAAGTGCTCTCCAGAGACAGACCAAACAGAAAACCCCACCCCTCTTCTCTGCAATCAGGAAGTTCTCAGCCAGAACAAAAGAAAAGAAGTTTTGCCAAGACCATCACTCATCCAGGAAAAATGAGGATCTGGATACCAAATTACCACAAAGTTAAGCATATTTGATGTATCAGCCACAGAAATAAGAACAAAATTTAAGTTCTAGGAAGGGGCAACACCACACAGACTCATCTGACTTGTGTCCACAGGCCTCGTTGGGCAGCAGGTGACTGAACTGCTGATTTTGGGGTGCCCAAGGTGCAGCACCAGGCTGTACAGGAGTTTTAAACTGCTTTTTGCCACCTGCTTCCCTCAGGAGTCCATCTGCAGAGGGCCAGGAGAATCCTACACTGGGAGCCACCAGGCTGATGCCTACAGCTTCTATCAAGGGTTAAGAAATTGTTCCATAGACATGGGGATTTACAAGAGCCGCATGAACAAACTGCAGCTGCCCCAGCATGTCACCAGTGCAAGAACACCCTGGGGGTGTACAAACGCACCAAGCTACAAGACCAGTCACCCACACACAAACAGGTGCTTTGGTCATCAGGAAACATGGCATGGCCACAACACAGCCACAAAATGCTTTAAGGCAGCACATGAGGGCATCCTAGCCACAGGGTGAGGACCACTGACAAATTATGTGACAGGTCTTCCCACATTACAAAGGTTTCCTGGTTTCTTATCTATTTTGGAACAGCGTTTTCACATAAGGAAAAAAGAAAAGACTTATTGCAGGCTCTTTTGCATTTCAGTCTAGAGAACACTGAGCATTCTAGCAGAACAGTGTCAGTGCAAAGAAAGCTTACAGCTGCATTGTATTATTTAAATACATTCTGCTTCCCAACAGACACAGCTTTAGCCCTACATAACACACCTAATTTCAGAGCACTGAAATTCTTGCCAAGAATTATCTTACCTATCATGATGAACTGAGAGTCTGGTGTGAATGATGCCTCCAGCGTGACAGCCTTACTATTGTTATAACCCTATGGCACAAAACAGGAGAATATGTGGTAGAGAGTGTGTCCAGAGCAATCTCACAGCCAAAGGGCACCTGCTCCCCAAACTAACACCAAGTTTTCCAGGAGGTACCACAGGCAGCAGGCTCACCCCAAACGTGTGCAGGACAGCTCCTTTGAAGGCATCGATCAGCCGAATGAAGCCGCCGTTTGTCGAGATGAGGATGAGTTTCCCATCATTGCTGAACTTCAGGCCTGTCCACTCACACGTTCGGTCATATTGCATCTTAAACGTAGCAAACGGCCCCTGCAGAGAGAAAGTGGGAATTATGAGGAGGACTATGCACTGCTGTTAACTAGAATCTGCTTTTAACCGTAGTGCAGGAAAACATTTCAGATTTTTAAAAGAAAATCCTTAGCCCTATGATATCAAAAGACAGTGTCAAGGCAAACACATCACTGCATGTGTAAGTTTCAACATATTAATCCAGTTTCCAAAGCAAAAAAAGAGCACAATAGGCTGTTTCAATCCAGTAGTTTCATACTCTACCACAATCAACAGCAGAAATTAAATTAAGGAAGGAAGAAGTTTTCAAACAAGGCAGCTAAATGAAGTTAGAGAAAGAGTTTGAGCCAGTGTAATCATCATCTGAGTTTTGAAAACCACGGACCTAACTATGCTGAGTGCTTATTTAGTTCAGCTGCCCACGCCGGTACAGTTTCCTTTGAAATTTCCACCCTTTCTGACAGTCCTGGCTCAATCCTTGCCAGCGTTCTTCCGGAATAAGCAGCAAGGAAAGAAAGGCGAAAACCACAAAACAAAGAGGCTAAAGTGGAGTTTGGAGCAGGTTCAAGAGCTAGCACTTTAACTTTAGTTAAGAGTGTACCTCAGGATTTGTATCCCTTTCTGTCCATGAGACGTGTGCTTACTGAGAACTCTCTGGATGCCAAGGAGGCACCCCAGACAGTAAGCTTGAGTACACAAATCCAGCCTCTGAGCACTGAGTTCAGATTATTTCTTGCAAGATAAAAAGTGTAAGAAGGGAAGTTAGGGTACCCCACCTTGTCAAAAGAACGGAGATCATAAAGCTTCACCATTTCAGAATTGACTCCAGCAGCAAAAATCAACCCTTCTGGGTCAAAAGAACACACAGGCTTCCCTTGGAGATGCATTAAACCCTAGAAAGAGAAATAGCCAGAATTAACTTGCAAGACTGATGCTCACATTTCTACCACCACCCTTTGAGCCCACTGTGAGCAGGACAGCAGACTAGGGGTGGAACAAATTAATTTCAATTGTAACTACTGAGGTTTTACAAAGCTTCAGAACTCAGCTTTCTCAACCTCAGGTCATCATACAGAGCTTCCAATTTGCTTCAGTGACAACTTTACACCAAAACAAATCAAAACCTCATTCAAGGTGTCATGCACTCCAAAGGACCCTAGAGAAGGGAGGCTCATATGGCTGTGTTAATAACCCTACCAGGCAGCACCACAAAACACTGCTGCTGGGATCAACAGCAATGCTCTACCACTCATGGCTGCACAAGAGGGGAAAAAAAGTACTTTGAAAGCAAGGGAATATCACTGCTGAGCTTTCCATGCCTATTTCATGAAAACTCATACCTGCTGGAAGCGAAAAGACCTTACATATCAAAATTGACAGGTTACTACCAGTGCTTATTTTTAATGTTACCTTTTCCTTAAGTCACATAGCAGAAAACACTTGAGAAAATTTGGTAAAAGCCAGCAAAATATGTAATTTTCTGTATCCTGACTAGCAGTCTGTGCATGTTAGTCAAATGTTTTTATGAACTGTACGCACATAAACAAGAACACATCTTTGATTAAATCCGCAATACACTGAACAAGTTTCTGCATTTTTCTTTCTTTCTGCATTCTTCTCTAGATAAAGTCTAGAGACTTTACTACTTCTCTTCTTTCCCACACAGGTCAGTTTTCCCTGTGGTCTCTGACGGTGAGGCAGTGACCTTAGCCCATGCTCAGGGCCCTGGTGAGTGGGCCAGCTCTGGTTTCCCGGGAATGGGAATATTTCCAGGCAGTATGGCTGCCATCTCACGGACCAACTGAAAACTACAAGTAACACTTCCTCAAGCTGTTTCCCAAACTTGGCTGGATGCAGCTTCCAGTTACAAGTCCTAGTTCTACCATTCTTACAAGTTCAGGCATTAGCATAAATCACAGAATTGTTACTGCACTTACAACCCTACCTCATCTGCAGCAACTTGGAGATGGAGATTCATCCCAAGGGAAACCTACACACTGGAGTTAAAGGCATCCTCCCCCCCAAAAAAGCAGAATTAAGATCTGCCAGAAAAGGTTTGCTTTGAAGAAAGATTTTGTAATTTACAAAATGTAACACATTTTGTAAGAAATGTAACTTTTTTCTTTCTCTTTCATTTACAGTTCCATCATCTGGAATAAGCAAACAGCCCTCTCTCGTTAGCAAAATGGTCCCAGGGAAATATGAGAACACAACACTATGTATCCAGATACCAGGACAAAACAACTCAGCACCACTAAAGGTGGAGATTCTACTTCCAATCTTTCATTCCTGCCACTGCTGCCAGTTCTGGTTTTTTTCTCAGCCCTTACAAGCCTGCTTCCACTAAAAAAAGTAAAGTATTCCAGCAAAATAAGTAAACAAAAACAAATAGGGTTCTGTCTTGCTAGCAAGTCAAATCTGCTCACAAACAGTTCTGATGAACAGAGGTGATGCAAGGAAGTGCCAGACCATATGGCTGCTGTGTTACTTTAGATCACCAGTTTCTCATCAAATTTAATTGCATCAAGGCACCAATTTTAGACACACACTACAAACACTCAGATAAGATGAATTCTCAACACAGGAGGGATGCCAGCTCTGAGAGAACACCCTTTGCATAAGGTAGCGGCGTGATGAACAAGCTGATGACACCCAGCCCTTCTCTTGTTTCATCAGCTGTGGGTGTTATTTCTTGCTCACCCCAGTGCCTCTCCAGCAGGGACACAGAGACACAGGTGAGAGCAAGTGGTGTTACACAATGTGACACACTCACTGCACAGAGATTCCTGATGGAGGCTTCTTTGGGAAGGTGTCAACACTGAATCAGCAGCACACACTTCTGGCAGTATTTTTAGTTTGTTACACACACACGTCCATTTTTTATCCTTCCAACTGAAAATTCAACGCATTGTGCACATGAATTTTATAACCTACCTGGCAATTCGGAGAGCGGAGATCCCAAAGTCGAATAGTTTTATCCAGGGATCCAGAAATAAAAGTATCATCCACTGGAGACATTGAAAGAGCAACCACTCTGCAATACAGAAACCCACATGCATCAGAGACAAACCAAAGAAGTGAATGGAGCAACACCCACCCCAACAGCTGTGTACAAACCCGTACTGAACAAAGCAACAAGCAGCACGAACCAAGTGTAATGGAACTCAAGCCCATTACCATTCTTACTTCAATTTCTCTTGTCGTGTCCCCAAGCCACATCTCACCTTTTTGTGTGCCCTGGGAAATACCGAATGTATTTGTTGTCATGGAGGGAGAGGTATCGGATTGTGTCTGAAACATAAACAAACCATAAGCTTTATCATGCCACGAGCCCAAGGTTATCTGAAGGTGATCACATAGTAACTTGCTCCCCAGAGCAATTGTAATCTCACCACAGTGCTTAAGTCCGGTCATTTGATTTCAAGTCAGATTTCGAAAGAGAATCAAGTTAGAAACAGACATAAACCAACTCGGTTCTTAAGCAGAACTGAAAATTAGGCAACAGGAAAAGATACTTCCCACAGTCTGAAGTCACGTTACATTTTAAAAACAACTGTCATGTGATTTATGCAAGGTAATTTCAAAGGTGCTAACATTTAAGTAGCAGCAGGTTTTATTCCATCACTCTCACAAAATGAAGAGTATCAAATTTACAGAGTTGATGCTACCACTGTGTATTGCTTTGCAGCATGAATCTTGCTCTCTTTCCTGCATACACATTCAGCAAACAAATCTCCAACTAAGCAGAACACACAGGAAATGTACAAATTCTGGCACTCAGCCAAGATAAAAGATAAAACCATAACTTCAAAGCCAAGGACAAGACCATTAAAAACTAGCAAATCTCTCTTCTTTTTGTTTAATCTGACGATCAACAGCTTCACACTTTTTCTCCACTTAGAGCAGCTAAGCTCTAAGAGGACAGAGGAGTAATCTAAAGCTTAGCACACTTCAAGCAACCTTAAACATAAATTGAATAGATGAGAGCAGCAGCACAACATTTCTCAAGTGGTAACTGTATCCTGAGTACAGGTGAACATACCAAGAGTAGCCCACAATTCTGGAAGATGCTTTTGAGACTTTCTCCCAAAATTAAAAGAAATCCTTCTAAGAGGAAACAATTATTAAACAACAGAAGCCACTTCTTAATCTTTATGTGCAGACTCTGTACTGCTGGAACAACAAGTCCTGCTGAGGGTCGAGGACATTTTTACTTTTGACTCAGAAGAACATGTGCCAAGAGGATGCAACGTGTACTGGGCGTTTTGACAGTCAGAGGGGCTACTGTGATCAGAATGTTTTGAAAGGATCATTGAGCAAAATTTTCTATCTGTGAAAAAATTACTGAGTTCCCATTTTTGCCTGAGGTTGCTCATCAAGCTGAGACCACAGGTCTAAACCACCCTCCAGTATTTGACAAGCAAACTGAAACTGATGGAACAAGCTGGAAGTGTGGTACTGGTGACACACAGTTCTGAAAGGCTCTAAGTGACCTGAGGTGATTATCCAAAATATAAATCCCTAACACCAGTGTCACATCCCACACTGGACAGAACCAACATGCTTCAAACTTGCTGTTAAGACTCATCCCTAGTTTCTCCTTCAAGAACTGTCATTACCTGATCTCTGAAGCATCCATGAGGAATCCCATCTTCCTTTGCTAAAGAGGAAGCAGTGGGGAATTGTGCTCCTTTGTGATCCTCACTGCTGGCAGAGCTCTGTCCCAGGCAAGGCAGTGGCCTGTACAGTTATCTCCTGTACCGGGTGGTATCATAGACCCTCAAACTGTACAAACTACTACCTCAGCCTGGAATCAGGCAACAGGAACTAAGTCCAGAGGTCTCGAGGAAATCTTCACAAGTAGATTGGTGTCAATTCAACAGAAAAAATGCTTGGAAACAAGAACCAGCATTCCTATAGCATGTTCCTGAGGTAATTTTCCCTCCCAATACCTGCAAAACAGGTTAATACAATGCACCTTGCCCATGACCACATGCATTAGGGGCTAAACAGTACTTGGACTCCTACAAAACACACTGTTGGATTTATTAAACTTACAATTTGTAACAGCAACAAATATTCTCACATTGTATCTTTTTCGTCTGATTAAGTGTTTACCATAATGCTACCCTGCGGCATGAAGACTTAAGTCTTAAGGCTTACCAGTGCTTATAAACAAAAACTCAGTACTGAAAATGGCATTAAAAATGCTTCATTAAATTGTTAATGATTAGTTATTGTAAATTAAATAATAGCCAAATAAAAAATGTGACATAAAGTAAAAACATAATTAAAAAAAATAAGTAGGTTCTGAAACAGACTAAAAAGGCACGTGCTTCCTGTTAATCCTTTTACACCATTAAATCCAATTCTGGTGGAGACTTCCTTGTTCCTCTAGTTTCAGGCCCAGCTTGTTCTACTTTAACCTGACTTCCTAACTCTTAAATTCCATCTTCTCTAAACTCACAGTCTTTGCAATTCCTTTAGTAGCCCAGCACACACCACAAGGCACCAGCATCTCTACTGCTAAGCTTCATCTCTGCAAAGGAAAAACCAAACCAAAACCTCTACTCCAGAAATTATGAGTCTACAAGTACAATGTTAAAAGCCATTTGTAAAGTGCTGCGCTAAGAGACTTGGTCACTGCATAATTATCAGACACTGACTACAACAAACAAAACCAAAATTGAGCTCTGTGACCTCCTCCAGGCTTGGCTGGTGATCTGTTGAGTTACCTGAGCCTCCTGCTCCCCCTTCCTCTGCAGCTGAGTTGTGTGTGCCACACAGAGCTGTGGCATTCAGCCCAGCTGCTCCTTCCACCTCACTCACACGTAAGAAATGAAAGTGCAGAGGCTGATGGACAGCACTGATCCAACACCAACTGCACAGCGCAACAAAGAACCCGAGTTTTATCTCCACAACAATGTTTAACCCTTTAGTTACTGCAGCAGTGAACAAAACACATGTAAGGATGCTCAAGGGACTAGCACCAAGCTGTGCATTAGTGTTGGACATTAATTCCTTCCTCTGCCTCTGACAGAGCTCTTACCACTGAAGAGCTGCTATAACTTTTTCCCAAATCTTTGGAGTTAATTATCCAGACATGTAGTGTAAGGAGATTAATATGCTCCACTCCAGTGGATCACTTACCATCTATTTTGTTGGAGCTGTACACAACAGTGTTGGCAGCATGTGTGTATCTGATGAGGTCCACTCCATACTTCTTACTGTACAGGGTCCTCTTTGGTCTGTCAGAAGGAAGCAGAAATAATTGCACTCTCTGCAACAAAAAATGTCAAAACGAAACTCACATCAACAAGGCCTGTTCCCACTGAGGCATTACATGGTTGTTTCAAGTAGTCAGATGTTTTTATACGAAGAAAGAAAAGCTTTTGCATGTGATTTTCAAACAAGGATCTTGTATTTCTCCAAGACTATCCCTAGGCTTGAGGAATTCCCTGTAACACCTGCAAAATGCACTTGTCTCCTCCAAAAATCCCTTCTCCTATGATGTCTACTGCAAAAAGAAAAGGAGGAGCTAACATAATGAGCACAGCAAGCAGCACTGCCTCACTGTGCCTTGCCCATTCAAATCTCCCATTCATCTGCTGCTTATTTTAGATTGAGTATAATTTGTCTTTGTTCTCTGTTACTTCAAAACCTAGAACAGGGTGTCTCGTTCACGGGGTATTAACCCAAACACATCTATACACAAGTCATCTATAAAAGACACAGTAACACAGGGACTTTTCCAAACCACTGCAGAATTCTACTTGTATCTAATCTTAAGGCAAGAAACTCAAATTCAACATTTTGCAACAGAATGAAAGACACTCTAGTGAGAGCAAACACAACCTACAGAACTGGATTTTTGGGGGTCTGGGAAGCAGGTGATGCACTGCAGTGCTAGAAATTTAAACTGCAGAGTAAGCTTAGAAGCAGCTGGCTAATGAGGGTTTCTCACAACAGTAGTGCCTGTTTGAGCAGTGCAAGGCCTCCACCACCCTCCTTCCCCTTTCATCCCCAACTGAGAGAGCACGAAGGTTTCAGAGCTGGGCAGTCAACCAGCAAGGGTACTGATCAACACCAGAAATACCATCTCTCCTGGGAGTTATTTTTAATCCAGAAATTCATAACTCTGGTTATTACACAGGCCACGAAATATTTTACCCACACAGCCAAAGAGGACAGCATGGGAATGGAAACAAACAGCAGGAGCGGCCGAAACCAATACTGCTGCCAAGAGAAAAGTTTGTCAGACTACACCCTCAGACAAGGTATTTCTAACATGCTGGACTTTTTCCTTTCTTCATTAGCCTCAACCTGACACACCCAAACAAGAGCACAAGTCGGAGACTTTTCATATCATAACAAAAACAGACATTCATTCTTAAAGCTCCATTCTCAAGCAGCAGAAGCCATAGGGCTTTGACTTCAAACAAACTTGCCGGGGACAAGTTCCCATGAAGTGAAAGCCAACACAGCAAGCGCAGTGAAAAGCCACACACCACCTGTACCACATACCAAACCTCGACTGATTCGTCCCCAGTTCCTCCAGCAGTTTTTTAAATCGTTCTTCAGATGCAAACATGCCACACACTAAAAAAACCCACCTTATTTAAATTTTGACACACGCTAACATTATGCCTGATACACTTTCCCACACTGCTTTGTGAAGTTACCTCAGCTATGCTGCTGACCAGTCTAGTGGGAATAAAACCCAACAACAAACCAAGAAAAAAACCCCAATATCAAAACATATTATATTAGATACTCCCATGCCTAGTTTGGCTTTTCCTTCTCTATTACAAGTATAAAACTTACAAGATCTATTTAGAATCAATTAATATAGACAGAGACAATAAAGATCAACAGCCAGACAAAAGCACATTTACCAAAAAGAAAGAAAAAGAGTTCTGTTTTTTAGGAAAGGTGAAGTTTTCATGTAAACTGACACAAACAGAAGTGTGTCACTGCACACAAGACCTGTTGCCAATCAACTATTTTAAACACAAACAAGAAAATTATGTACCTTTAACAACAAATCACAACCACTAAACATAATTCCAAGGTCAATCTATCCAGCCCACCTACAAACCAAGCAATATCGACAAAGAAAAATACAAGAGCTCAGTCAAATCTGCTACAAAGATGAAACAAAACAAAGGCAAGGTCTATAATATCATCCGTGCCTTGGTTTGAATCACTGCTGCTATGGGTAAACATCACCCACAACCAGGAACATGGATGTGACCAGCAAACACCACGGCTAAGCAGGAGTCCAGACCCATCACTTTATTTCTATCAATAATAGACAATTGACATACACTAAAATACAAGCTAAACCTTTGCTAGAGCACCATTCTATCGCAGCAGGGTTACCAGTGTGCAGCCAGGCTGTTCCCAGCTTCAGGGATTGCTGTACATCCCAACATACAACTGTCCTACAAGTTTTCAGAATCCCTCCTTAAGTCCCAACAGACTCCAGTGAGCCTCTTAGTTATGCTTCTGAGCCAGCCTGCTGTGGAGGGATTTGGTGACATAAGGATGGGTTAAAAAATTTAATAACAATTTAGTTGTTCGCACACTTTGAAACAGAAGTGGAGTTATTGGGACCAAAATTATTGGATGCTCATGAATAAGCAGTTGCCTAAGCCCAGAACACACATGATAAGGAGATAATCTTGTCCTGTCAGCCCTTGGCTACACAGCACTGTTTCAACTGTCCTGACACTGTTAGAAGCTGAACTTCACCGAGGTGGGGTTGGCCGTACTCTCATAGAGCCGTACAACTCATTTTGGTGTGGCAGAACAGCCAACCAGGTGAGGATGCACCTAAAGTACAACCAAACAGCTGCATTTTAATTCTACCAGCAGAACTGCTCATTAACAGAGGACACACACACCAAATTTTCCCACTGTTACACAAGGAAAGGCATTAATTTTCTGGCCATTTGATGAAGTAGGGTATCTTACACTGATCCCCAGCAAGCAGGACACTTCATTTCCTCCTGGCCATTATATCCAAGCAGGTGAGAGTTCCAAGCTCTTGCAATTGTGATTTATAAGGAAAAATAAATCAACTACAAGCCTGAAACCGCCACAACAATGATCATTCAGAGACCTGAGGTTTCATCTTCACACGAAATTCTAGTGACAACGTAATTCAAAGCAAAACTTTCCAGGTTAGAGAACAAGCATGTCCTGCATCCCTAGTTACCTCTAAAAATCACAGCTACATTTTTAAGCCAGCTGATAGTGCACGAGAAGCTTTCAGATAATTTTAAAATTTTATAACCACTAGAGAACTGCATCCTGACACAGGAGTTACCTTGAAACTACTCTCATTGCCCTGCAGCCCTACAGTAGAGGACCATTGATCTACATTTAACTTAATTAAAGCAAACCCTCTGACTATAAAGCACATCAGGATTAGATGGAGATTGCAATGAAAGGGCCAAATGCCTCCCAACCCATCAAACTATTCTTTACAAGTTTGAAAGGGGAAGAGCAATCAATACCATCTGCATTAACATCACTCAGCCCTGCTACTACTGTATGTAATTAGGATCTGGGATACGATCCATGGCACACTTCATATGTATAGAGTTACCTGTTCTTACATAAATAAAAATTAAATATTTTCCCGTCACAGTTCATTCTAGCAGATGGGGAACACCAACAACTTCAATGTGTAAAGCAAGCAAACTAAATAGAAGCCTAAAATAATGTATAATAGGTGCCCCAAAAAATTAAGAGAATATGCAGGAGGCAATCTTTCCTCCCAGCAAGTATGATGTCTTGGCCTGCTTGGAAAAGCAGGAGGGTTAGGAATACCTGGTTTACTAGAAAATATACACAACACTGACATATCTCTGTGTTGATACTGCCAAGCCATTTCTTTTTCATTCCCGCATTCCCCTGTCCTTTTTATTCCCTGTCCTGCAATACACATAATTGTTTTCCTTTCACTTTCTGTGTGGATGTGATGCTTCCCAGTCCCGACTTCAACCAAAAAAAGAAACCCCTCAGAACTACATCTCTACACCAATAAGCACATGTAAAACTTAAAATCGGAAGGAATTTAAAGCAGACAAATGCACACTTGCACCCAAGTGAGAAGGATTTTAATGGCACAATTGACACCATTCGGCCCAAATCGTTCCAACTGTCACAGACTTCAAACGCCCTTGGTGTAGGCTTCCGTCCTCTGAACAGATCTCAAATGCTCTGCAAATTTCCAGGGGTTTATCCGAAAAACAAGATGAGCACCGTGTGATCAATGGTAGAAGAATAATAAAACCGGACAGTTACATGAGAAACAGAAACACACTCTTTAACTCATTACCCTGAGGTAACAGAAATCAATAAACACCTCGATTAATTACATCTAAACTAAGACAATGTTTGAAGACACACGCAAATCACACCTATTTTAACTGTGCTTTACAGGTGAGGACACAACTAGAGAAAACGATCTAAAACACAAGAGGATCACCTTTGCCTGCAGCGATCCAAGACACCGCTCAGGAACTGCGTTTTATGGAAAACACCATCAGGTTTTTAGAAGTTATACTCGCCACACCATCTGCACCTTTTGGCTTAAAGCATGTAGCCAAGAAGTTACACTCAAACGAGGCGTTTAAAACGGCACGTCCGCACATTGCTCACAACAATCGCTTCTCTATCAGTTAGCGAGACTTAAGCCCAGAGAAGCCCGAGAAGTCAGTTCCACGCCTGCAGCAATCCCGAGACCTGGAGATATGACCAGACTGAACCCTTTAGGCTTAGCAACTGTTTAGCTCTCACAGAAGTGAACTTTCGCTTACATTTAGGAAATTATCACCACTGTCTCCAGCCTACCAAGATAACAAGTACACCCGCGGAGCAGACAAACCCACGCTGCTGCCATCCCTGCCGTTGGGATTCTACTCACAAGCCTACATTAAAAAACAACAGGACAGAAGCTCAAGCTAAAGCTCACCGGTCAGACCTGCGGGACCAGGCACAGCCTGTCCCCAAAGACCACCGTGGGCAGCCCCCACGGCTCCTCATCCCCCCCGTGCCCCAGGCACTGCCCCAGACCCCGCAGGCTGCACCCCCGGCTCCGCACTCACTTGCCCTCCTGGCAGTCGTAGAGAACGATGGAGTCATCGTCGCTGCTGGAAATTACGGTCTCGCCGTTGGGGCTGAAGTCGAAGCAGTTGATCTTGTCCGAGTTCTCGCGGAAGACCTTGGCCACGCGGAAGCTCCGCAGCACGTTGTCCGTCAGCTTCATCCCGCCCGCCGGGCCGCGCCGAACGAGGGCGGCGGCGGCGCTGAGGGCAGCCGAGCGGGACTCCGGGCGGTGGCGGTAACGGCCGGGCTGGGCGAGGCG
>VZTD01003090.1:888537-913872 GCA_013397725.1 Rhagologus leucostigma
TCACTACCCACCCTCCCGTCCGTGCCTATGGGGGGGGGGGAGGGTTGGGTTGAGGGTATGACGTCATCCCGTAAGCGGGCAATGGCTTCGCGCCGGCGGGAGATCGTCACTTCCGGTGCCGGGCAAGGCGGGCGCCCTCGCGTTGCTCCGGGCCGTGAGGGGCCGCGGGAAGCCTGGGACAGCCTCGCCCCGTGCGGGATATTCCTCGTATTATGTCGATTTAAGGAGTTTTTCGGAGTTTCCAGTGGAAACTAGAGAGAAATGCGCTGGTTGGCAGCGGGGTGAACATGAGCCCAGGCGTGCCCAGGTGACCAAGAGGGCCAGTGGCATCTGGCCTGTATCAGCAATAGTGTGGCCGGCAGGACCAGGGCAGTGGTTGTCTCCCTGTACTGGGCACTGGTGAGGCCGCACTTCGAGTGCTGTGTCCAGTTCTGGGCCCCTTAATTCAGGAAGGATATTGAAATATTGGAGCAGGTCCAAAGAAGGGCAGCAGAGCTGGGGAAGGGTCTGGAGCACAAGTCATGTGAGGAGCGGCTGAGAGAGCTGGGGGGTATTTACCCTGGAGAAAAGGAGGCTCAGGAGTGACCTTATCGCTCTCTACAACTCCCCAAAAGGAGGTTGTAGCCGGGTGGGAACTGTCCTCCCAGGACGAGAGGACACAGCCTCACGCTGTGCCAGAGGAGGTTTAGGTTGGACATCAGGAAGAATTTCTTCACAGAAAGGGTGCTTAGACATTGCAATGGGCTGCCCAGGGAGGTGGTGGAGTCATTGTCCCTGGAGGTGTTCAAGGAAAGGCCGGATGTGGCACTCGGTGCCATGGTGTGGTTGACACTGTGGTGTTGGGCTTGATGTCTCAGGGTTCTTTTCCAACACGGTTGGTTCTGTGGTTCTGTGAAATCATGTATGGGGCACACGTGCTGTCCCGGCCTCTTGGCAGAGCCTGGCAGGAACAGCCCCTGGACAGCCCAGGGCAGCCAGGGAGCATCCCCGTCCTTTGAAATACAGTGTGATCACTTTCTCACCCTTCCCCTCCTACCTTCAGTCCGACTGTTGCACATTTTTATTTCCCAGTATTTTTTTATTCCTCTAAAAACTTGTTGGCAGTACTACAGGAACACCACAGCTATAGCACCGTGCTCCTGCACCACATAAGCTCTCAGGTAAAGGTGGGCAGCACACACTTAAGCCTTGGAGAAACATACCATGGCTTTTGAGGCTGCTGCTCCAGTACACACACCTTGGAACTGCTTTTTTCTATCACGAATCCTGATGACAGGCTCTGTGTGCATGTTTTTGTGTATTTCTTACCTTAAAAAGCTGTTCTTGGAGTATAACAGTAGCTGTGAGAATCTCACCCCACAAGGTTTTCTGCTATTTTAAGCTTAGAACACCAGCAGATCTTTTGTCACTTTGGTCGCCCAGAAACTCAGAATTAAAAGAAAAAAAATAAACCGTAGATGCCTTCCTGAGCATTAATTGCATTTCCTTTCATAGTGTCCAGCACAGAGTTTGATTTCGCGTTTGGATCCTGTTGCCCTCCTGTGGTCAAACCTCGGCAAGTCCTGTTAAAGCTCTGCACGTCCTTCAAATAGGCTGAATTATTTTGTGTGCATGTCTGATTTAGTTAAATACTACTTTTCTCAGATTCCTTGCCCTTGCTGTTCGCCTGCTGGAGCTCCCTGTTGCATGTTTAGAGATCTCACCTGACTCATCCTTTCACGCTGCGGTGGGGTCGGCTCCTCAAAATGATTTACTTTTTTTACTTTGAAACAGTTAAGACTTTCACATCAGAGTCCAGGGATGCTCAAAACACACGCCCTCATTACTCCTGAGGGTCTCGGGGTCAGCTGCCCCTTTGTTAGGCCAGTTCAATACCCACAACTGATTTTTGTGTGATGAGAGGTTTTAGAAAAGCTCGGAATGTCGTGCCTCCTGCACATTCTAAATTGCAGGATCAAAGCCTGGATTATCTCCTGCAGGCCCCGGAGGTGAGTCACCAATAACATCATAAGACAATTTACTTCAAAACACCTACAATACTTAGCTAAGTTTTAGAGTTGTATAACACCGTGGGTTGTTGATTTGATATTTTGTCACTTCCTTTTTATTCTTCTGCCTTTCTTCCTAATCGTTGGAACCTAGTTTGTCAGTTTATACCAAGCTGGAATTTAGCTGGCAGGATAATTGGATCTCCTAGAAAAATGTCATATTAAGTAGGAATTATGGATAATGCCCCTGCAAAATTAGTTAATGGAAAAAATGTTTAATTGCTGCTTGAGTAATATTGATCAAATGCAGTTATTCTACCTATGCATTTCTGTATTAGGTACCACTGGAACCTGCACAACACAGGGCCTTGTGCTTGCTCAGCAGCAAAAATTCACACTTCTCCCTACTGAGTGTCCTGAGGTTTCTGCGGGCCCTGACCTTGAGTTTATCACAGTTCCTCTGCAAGGTGCCTCTGTCAGCAGTTCCCCCAAATTAAGCGCTCTGTGCTACTCTCTGGGTCACTGATGAAGCCGTGGGGTGACACGAACCCCAGCAGAGTCCCTGTTGATTACCAGGTGTCAGCTGGAGCCCGAGCCACTGCTTTCTGCCCTCTGAGCCCAGTGGTCAGGCTGGTTTCCAGCGGGGCTGGCTGTAATTGCCCAGCCCACCCTCCAGTGTGCTCACGGGAATGATGGCAAAAACCTCAGCAAAGTCCGGGCAGTTCGCATCTGCTGCTTTCCACATTCCCCACAGCCTCTTGTCTCAGCCCAGAGGGCAGCTGTAATTGTCATCCTGTGACTGATTAAGATTCCTGGCTCTTTCTCCTCTTATGTTATTTCCAGCTGAGGAGCTCATAATTTTCTGCTATTAATCCCAAAGACCATGACCTTGTATTTCGCAGCACTGAATTTCAACCCCTTTCTACTATTCCAGTCCTCAAGGCTCTCAGCTTTTCATCTTCTCTAGAATGCTGTGATCCTTCCCTGTATTTTAAATGACTCTCATCTTTGATGGCAAGTTGACTCAGAATAGGGAGTTTGAGAAATTACAGCATGAAAGGAAGTAGACTTGGCATGGGCTTGGCTTCAGGGTAGTGCTGTTCTGTGTTGAGCTACAGAAGAATTTTTAGTGTAACATTTTTCTTCCTTGCAATCCCCAGTGCATGGGAAAATCATTTCCAAAAGGTATATAGGGAGTGAAGGGAGTGTGACCTAGAAAAACTAGTAAGATGCATATGTCAAATCCAGTTAATTTTTTTTTTTTCGCTAATGATACTGATCTATATATATAAAATGCTGAACAGAACACTTATCTTCCCTGTGTTTGGCCTTAAGCCACGTTCCCCATCAAAGGCAAAGAGACCCTGTTGACACTTTCCTGGTGAGTAAATCAGTCATGAGAGCAACATATTTCTTTTCCGAGCGACATACAGAAAGCCACATATTGGAAACTAGGACTCCCGGGTTTCCCAGAGCTCAGCATATTCTTAAAACAAAGGTATCCAGGCTCCATCCTACTTTCTCCCTTGCCTGCCTGGCAAACCCTCTGGTCTCATCATACTGCTGCTGTCCACCCTCATCCTCTTTTCTGCTTCTGGATGCAGGAGCACTGCAGTGAGTGGGGGCAAAGGGCCTTTCACCCTGTCCCTGCACACCCACTGCATAGCTGCCCATCCTTGCTGCAGACATTTTCTCTTTTACCAAATGTGAATGAGGCAGTGCAGTAATTTTATGCAAATCCATGTGCAGATTAAAAAATTAATCAAATTCTGAAATTTTCATTTAAAGAGATTAGTCTTGAAAAATCCCCCATCTAATCCTCCCAGAATAGTCACTTGGAACAAGCCTTCACTGCTTTGTTTCCCTCCTGGGTTCAGTGCATCTCCTGGAAAATTTTCTTGTAATGCTTTTGGGACCATGTGGAGCAGCAAGCTTGGGTTTGAGCAGGGCTCACCAGGCGAATTAAAGTTGATATATCAAATGATAGAGAAGATGTGTCAGTAAGTGAGAACGGGGGAGTTTAAGGCAGTAAAATCTCCACTCTCTCGTACTTTGTAGGTAAATTCCCCTGGTGATGCAGGAGAAATGGAAGCGGGGAGCCTTGGTGAGTCTGTCAGTAATTTACATGCCGAGAGGCCAGAAAAAAGTCGTGCAGCAAGAAAAACGAGGAGCAAGAGACACTGCTAAAACTTGCTGTGTCTGGGAGTTTACTACTGTAATCTGTCTTTTCGAGCTTGAGCTCAAAATTATCCTCAAACAATTGGGGTTTGATCTAGTGCCATCTCAAATATTTTCCTAGCCCCTCAGGGATTTTGAAGTTGACCCTGTACAAGGTGGGCCAGCCACTAGTCCTGGAGGAAATCCAGAGGCATCCTGACGGCACTGAAGCTAAAGTAACTTAGGTCCCTGAAGTTCTCAGTTAAATCAGACATTCTGGCACAGCATCCTCTGATCTCACAGCACCTGAAACGCTCAGGATGTGTGTGTGGTTGGGTTGGCCTGCAACAAGCTCAATTGCCCCGACTTCAAAAAAACCACAAGCCCAAGATGCAAATCCTTGAACAAACCTCCAACCGCAGCACCTGGAATAGCTCAGCTCTGCCCAGTGATGGCAGGCTGGCCCCTAGAAAGGAGTATTTTTCTGGCTTTCAAGTACCTGCCGTGGAGTGAGGTGCTGGCTCATTTTTCTCACTGCATGGGCAGGGCCAGCTCATTTGTTCACTGTTTTCCTCCCCAGTGTGACTCCGAGTTTATGGCTCAGCCTCTGCCCTGCTATGTCCATGCTTTTGGTCTCTTGCCACCATCCAATTTACTTGGCAGCTTTACCACATTTCTGCCCCTACTGCTGGATTGTTTCTGTCTCCCTCTGACTTTGGCTCCTTGCCTACAGAATTGCTTTAATTAAAAAGTTAATGAAAGGTAATGCAAACGAGCGTTTTGCCTGTATTTTATCACAGTCCAGCTCCTTTCCCTCCCTCTTTCCCAGAGAAGGTGAAAATGAGAAGCTGGCGTTTTGCTGCTTTTTGGTGTGAGAGCTAACAGTGGAAATTTCTACAGGCTTAGGAGGAGCCCTCTGAAGAAAGGGCTTATAATGGTGTGTGTAGATTATTATAAGTGCGTAGATTATTCATCAATGAAAGCTGAGGAAGTTTTCATTTAAAGGGGATTAATCTAAACCCCTTACAATCCTCCAGCTCTCTTGGAACAGGCAATTCTTAGCATCGTTTTCATCCTAAGCTTAGTGTGAACTTACAGAAAACTTTTGAAAAGACTGTCTATATCCCAGCTCCAAATTATCCCAACCAGGAACAAAGGGAAGGTGTGGAACCTGAACCCCACTTACGCCTATAGCATGTCACCTTATATCCGTATAGAAGAGGGCTCATTCATCCCTAAGTGATTTTCCTGAGAAACTGGGAAACTAAGATTAGTGCATGAAGCAATATGAGTCACATCATCAGCCCCTTCTCCCAGCCCAGATTCCTCCCAGCCAGCAGTGGGAAGAGGAAAACGCAGGGATGTGAGGGTGTAATTTCCCCTCGTGCAAGATGTAGCAGCTAACAGGCAATTACACCAGTTCTAAACCCACCATCTGGGGACAGAGCCTGAAAGCTGCCATTTGGGTTATTTTTCTTTCCACAACTGCCTGTGTTTTGGGGTGATATTCAGTTCTCTTGATCTTGTTTTTAAAGCCTTAGTAAAATGAGTAGGAGTTTTATTTTTTGTTAATATCTACAGTGGATTTCATAGCACTGATTTATAGCTGTTCCCTGATGACATTTAGTACCCAGTGCCTGAGACTGTATAAATAAATTACATAAAAACGGATTTGTGGTATCATTAGTAGCACCCCCATTCCAAGGGGAGCCTCCAGTGAGCCTGTGTGTCTAATCAGAGCTGACAAGGAGCAGAGTCACACACTGAGACATCCAAAGCAAATGGATCTGTGCCAAATTCAGCTCTCTGTTGCATTGGTATAAAGTTGGACAACCTCTGATTGCAAGGGGGTTTTACACTTTATTTACTCTGCCTTTACACCTGTGCTCTGAGATCAGCGTCAGGCAGTGGACCCAAAAATCCTGAGAAGCAATGGAAAGGCGCTTGCTGACTTCCACAGACTCTGGATCAGGCCTCGGTGGTTAAAATATAATCTGAGTTCAGAGTGCAGAAAACAGATTACATGCCTGCTATTGTACTGAAATGCTTTCCAGAGTAAGCATTAGCAGTATGTACACAAGTGCCAGATGAATTAAGCTGGCATTTAGTTTTTCCAGCTCCAGTAGGAGAGGATTGCTTTTAAAGAACTCGCGCCTGCTGTGTCGTGTCTGGAGCTGGAGCTGAACGGGGCTGCCAGGAGGGCACGTGTGACAGGAGCCACGGTTGCAGGTCTGGTTGTGCTCAATTCCCCCGGGCTTCAGGGTCAGCCGTGCACAGAAACATCAAGGCAGAGACAAAGCCTGTTAAAAACTTTGGGGCTTTATTTTCTTTAACTCCCCTGGCTCCGTTTTGGCTTTTTTCTGCAGCCATTCCTGCAAACCCTGTATCGCAGCTCAGACGAGGTGACCTGGGGTGTGATGCACCTCTGCTTTGTAGCACCTTCCTCTGATTGCACTGTGCTGCCAGGTGAATCAGAGACCTGCTGGGAGCAGAGATGCTTATCTCAGTTCCTGAGAGGTGCACAGCTGACTTCACTGCGGTCAGCACAGTTACTCTGGCCCTCATTGAAGTGGGGTCAGTGGTTTAAACTGCTGGCAGCATCAGCATCAGAGTCTAGTACAAAGTGGTCGAGGCACCCTGTCTTTTGTTCTCCTGGCTCCTCGTGGTTGAAAAGCCAGTCTTTCTGACCAGCACCTGAAGGGAGTACAGATAGGCAGTTAATCTGCCTCGGCTTTTGCCTTTAAAATCTGTTCTCCTAAGCATTAAATCGTTTACTGTTAGCCTTGTTCTTAAGGGTCTTTTCTCACCTCAGTGATTCTTGGGGTTCTTTCTCTGACAAACCTTTGACACTCCATATAGCCTTACCTATAAGTCCCTTGTCCAAAGATTTCAGAGTGTGCCCAAGTTTCAGTGCCTGAGAAGGTGCTTGTGTAGAGGGTTTTTGTGTAGCTCCTTTGGGTCCCTGCAGCAAAATAAGGCAGATTTAGATCCAGAGGAGCTGTTGAAAAACTTGTCCGGCTTAATGATTAACACCTTGCAATGCTATGGGAGTGTCAGGACAAAGAGACCTCTGGACTCCTGAGCTCTCCTAAAAGAAGCCCTTGCACAAAACACATCCATTTACTAGAGAGAGGATTAACTCTCTCAGGTAATTTCAATGGGTCTATGATCAAGTGTGTTGCCGGGGCTGCTTCAGCCTCCTGGCATCCTGCCTTAAATGCCATGAGCAGCAGAGATGCAGATCACAAGGATCTTTGATCCTCAGAAACCAGCAGTGAACTTGCTGCCAGTTAACAGAGGGAAGGAGAAATGCTGGGAGGGAATGGATGTGTGTGTGCTGGCAGGGACCACCTTTCCTCTGTCAAGACAAGTATCTGCCCTTGAGCAGCTGAGGTCTTTTGGTCCATGCACAGATCTGTTGCGTGTAATGCTAATGCTCTGTGGAGAACAGCTCAAATGGGCTTTCACAGACATGGCAGGCAACTTTGCCTGGATATGAAGTCTTATTTGGGCTCTAAATGTGATTTTAATGGATAATGAGGACTAAAACAGAAAGGTAAATGAAGCCTTGTGTTAATTTGCAGTTTGCTGAGGAAACCTCATTACTGGTCTCTCTGTGGCCACCAGCAGCAAGGGATGAGGCAGCCAGCAAGGCTGTTGTTTCTCCTCAGTCCGTGTCTGATGCTGCAGGGACACATGGGGCAATGCACAGCCAGAGGATGAGATCAGCATTTGGCTAGCATGAGGAAGGGAGTTAATGTAGTGAAAAGCTGTTCCACCCAGACGCCCTGCTCTCTCCAGGACAGAGAGCAGCTTCCACAGTTTGGAAAGGTGTCAAACGCTAAGCAAATAGAAATGATGGCTTGCCAGTGGCAAAGCTACAGTGATGGAGAAGCTGGCTGGCAGAGCTCACCTTCCCTGCAGGAGGTGATGAGATTGCAGGGGAATCACAAGCTGACAAGTAGTTTGAATGTGACACTGTCCTTCCCTTCTTCCTGCCTGGGGAAAAGTTAGAAAATGCTGCTCATATGACACCTTAATCTAGGGGAAACAGGAGCTAGAGTTCCACGGTTCATGTTTTGACCTCTCTGTTCTTTCTGTGACAGCCCTATCTCTTCTACTAGCAAAAATGTTCACTTTCCCTTGCAGGTTGGAGGCTGCTGGCTGTCCCAGCCCTTGAGGCCTTGCCAGTGCTAGCAGAGAGCACACAAGCCCACCCCACAAGGCAGAGTGGTTCAGCCCTGCCAGCCTGTGCACCATGTCCCTCCGCGAGCACGCGCTGTCCCTGTTCCGTGGCGCCGTGGGCACCGTCCGCCCGGCTCCCATGCTGAAGAGGGCTCTGAAGCTCCAGGGAGATGGGTGCCCTCAGCTGCTGGTGAAGGGCCAAGCCTTTCCAGTGAAGAGGGACCTGTACCTGGTGGGTTTCGGAAAAGCTGTGCTGGGGATGGCTGCAGCAGCAGAAGAGATCCTGGGAGACCACCTCACTCGGGGCATCATCAGTGTGCCACTAGGGATCCAGGAGAGCCTGCAGCGAGCAGGAATGCAGTAAGGACTGTTTCTGGACAGTTTTGGGGAGCAGGAAGGAGGGGTGTAGGCTGCCAGATTTGTCCTCTGTGGGACGTTGCTGTGAACACTTTAAAGTCCTTTCCAGCTGCCCTTGCCCTGTTGCCCACCCCATCCACCCCACCGCTCTCATCTTCAACCACCATCACGTCCCAGTGACACCAGTGACACAGCCCACCTCGTGCTGGATGTGCTGCCTCTCCAGCTGTGGGGAAGAGACACTCAGCAAAGGCCATCTCCCTGTCCTGGTCACGCTCTGTATGCCACTGGTACACCAGGCACCTGCAGGTGACAGCCTGGCTGCCTGTGTGGGTGCACAGATCCATGGTGTGATTGCCTCTCTTACCTCACCAGGGAGATGCTGCTGAAGCCACACAGCAAAATCCAGGTCATCGAAGGCGCCAGGAACAACCTCCCAGATGCAGAGGCTCTGAAGGGAGCAGTTGCCATCCAGGAGCTGGCTGAGGGTCTGACTGCAGATGACCTGCTCCTTGTGCTCATCTCAGGTAGTGTGGGGAGCCCAGGGAATGGGATCTGCTGAGGGCCCCCAGCTGCCTGCCCACCCACAGCCAAGCAGCAAGGGAGCGCTGTGCTGTGCCAGCCCCTTCAGCATGGACACTTGCACCTCTGTGATTTTTCCTCTCCCTTCTGCTGTCCTTTCTCCAGGAATGCAGCAAGAGAGAGCACAGGGCTTCCTGCTGCTGCAGCAGACACGCTGCCTCCCAGCACTGGAAAGAGGCTGAGCTGCACAGGCTGGGTCCTGCCGTTGTGCCACCACAGTGAAGTGGCACCTCTGGACACAGCCTGGCAGCTGTTCTCACCTCTTGGCAAGGAGACACTTGCTTCATGCCCTCTCCTTACATTTGGGGATGCAGTCTTGGAGAAGCAAGCACTTAGTGGACTTGCATGCTCTGAATTTGTGCAGTGAGTGTGAGTCTGAAAGCTGAGATTTGGGACTGACCTTTCCCAAGGCTTGGCTCCTTGCCAGCCAGTGGAAATGAGGCCTCCAGGTACCACACAGTAAGCTGCATGCCTTGCAGGGGCAGCCCTGCACATGCCCAGGGCCTGGCTGCTGGCCCCCAGGCTGTCCCTGCACATGCCCAGGGCTGTGTAAGAAGGTGCATCACAGGGATGCAGTGACATCACCTCATCCTGAGCTCAGTGGGTGGGACAGGGCAAAAGCATGCAGGGGCTTGGAGCAGCTCTGCAGAACTGCCTTGGTCTCCTCTGCTCAGTGTTTGTTCCTCTGTGGATGCTGAAGCCTGATCCGGTACGGAGAGAGCAGTGCCGTTAGGCAAACACCCAAGTGATTGGGAGCTAGCTGTGCTTTCTGGGGATTCCCCTGGGCTTCCTCCTGTCTTTTGGCTGCAGGGATCTCCAAGAGACTCCTCAGCCCTTCAGGGAGCCTGTACAGGATCTCCCCGTGGCTGTGACTCCCTATGCATGTGCACACCCACACAGCAGCCGGTCCCCAACTGCTCCTGCCTCTCAGCTAGATCCCTGGCTATTGACTGAAACACAGGCATTTGCATTTGTTTTTCTTGCTCATCATGTTTTATTGATGCTGATTTGTCTCAAACCTCTGAGCAGCCTTTGCGTTTTGACAGTAGCTTTCAGCTGTACTTCTGTGCATGTTCACTCTCTGCACAGACCTTGCTCTTTTCTCCTCTGTATTTTCCATCCATTCTACTTTTCCCTTAGAACCTCGCCTTCTTTTCCACATTTCCAACGCCTGCTTGTATCAGACAGAATTCCCATCAGTGAGGCTATCACCCTGGACTCTGGGTGTGCTTTGTCCTTTGCATTACTGTCCCCCCTTTTCTTTCCTCCCAGGCCTAGATGAGTGCAGTTCAACAGTTTCCAATCTTGCTGCATCTCTAGCCGGTGTTTTTACGTACTGTCCTGAATAAAGGGAGCCACCAAAGCAGGCAGTGTCCCCACGTGCACAGCACTGACTGCTGTGTGAGCTGTGGAGGCCGTACTCCCTGCTCACCCATCCAGGCAGCCCTTGAATATCAGTGTGAGGACCCCCTTGTAGCCCAGTGCAGAGGTGAGGCTCGTTGCTGTCCCTTTTCTGTTTATCCCCACGACACTACGGGCTTGTGGTGCCCCCATCCAGCCAGGCTCACACTGCCTGGGTGAAGTGTAGCTGACTGCAGAGAGTGCAGGACAGCAGTGATTAAAACCCACTGGTGAAGATGACTGAATTCTCCAGAGATGATAGCTTAGGTCCCCAGTCACCTCTGCCTTCCCTCCAGACACTGGTGAGAGAAGAGAAAAGGCTCAAGCCTTGCTCTCCTTTGTCCTCCTTTTCCTTCTATCCTGATGTCTTTGCCATCTCTTCTGCATCCTAGGGGGTGGATCAGCCCTACTGCCTGCTCCCATCCCTCCCATCCTCCTCGAGGAGAAGGAGAAACTCACAAAGCTGCTGGCATCCCGAGGAGCTGCCATACAGGAGCTGAACATTGTCCGGAAGACTCTGTCCGTGCTGAAGGGTGGAGGGCTGGCCCAGCTGGCACATCCTGCACGGGTAACCAAGGAGAAGCCCCTGTTTGCCCAGAGATCACCCATCTACCCTCAAAATAGAGGTTTAATCAGCTTGCAAGGTTTTTCTCTATACTGAGTGAACAACTTTGCACACTGTTTTCGGGCTCTCTGGCTGAGGTTTCACTGAGGACCGAAACTCTCAGGGAGACAGAGATGGAAGAGTGGGAATTCAGACTTGGGAAACATCAGCCATCCCATCACGCCACTCTCTGCAGACCCCAGCCCACACCCAGCAGGCACTTCCAAGTGTTGGTGCTTCAGCACAGTGTTTTCAGGGCTGGCTCTGACCCTTGGCTCCCCTGGGGGCTGTTCTCAGCGTGTGCCATTGCTGAACCCACACTAGGTTGGGCCTGACGAGTGCAGTATCACAGGTTACATCTTCCAACATGATGGTCCAGCTTCAAAGGGGACTGTAAATCTGTGGGTTGAGAAGGGCAAGGCGACACTCACAGGTCCATAAAATAAAAATGGGTGAAGACCTACCCTGTTTCCATCTGCTTTGATGTGGGGGTGGCACTCAGAGCAGTGATTGTGCCAGGGCTCTTGTGTGGTCACCTGTCTTGGCCTCCTGCAATAATCTGTGGGCACTTCTTTCCACAGGTGGTGAGTCTCATCCTGTCTGACGTGATAGGTGACCCCCTGGACATCATAGCGAGTGGACCCACTGCTGCCAGCTCCCACAGTGTCCAAGACTGCCTTCAGATACTCACCAAATACAACCTGCTGCACAACCTGCCCGAGTCAGTGGAAATGGTCCTCTCCAGCTCTCCCACCAAGCCCACTGCTCCGGAAAACTATTCCCATGTTTCCAACATCATCCTTGGGTCAAACACACTGGCTTTGGAAGAGGCCAAACGCCAGGCCGAGGGCCTGGGCTATGCAGCTCTGGTCCTGAGTGCAGCAGTCCGTGGGGAAGTCGGCCGTGTTGCCACGCTGTACTGCCAGCTGGTCCAGCTGGTCCGCCTGGGCTTCGCCGGCCTCGGAGACGGGCCCCTGGGTGATGAGCTGAGGGGGAATCTCCTGCAGCTGGCAGCAGAGCTACAGATCCCAGGTTTGGACCTAGACGAGTTTCTGCAGGCCCTGCAAGGATTAGGGCCTGCCAGACCAGTCTGCATCCTGGCCGGTGGAGAAACCACAGTCCAGCTCCAGGGAACCGGCAAGGGAGGGAGAAACCAGGAGCTGGCCCTGCGTGTGGGGCTGGGGCTGCACAGGGCTCAGGCCACCGGAGCCAGCAGCCCCCAAGGGAGGTGTGAGATCCTCTTCTTCAGCGGGGGAACAGATGGGCAGGATGGGCCAACGGAGGCAGCGGGAGCCTTCTGCAGCCCAGAGCTGGTGGCTGAGGCGCTTCAGGAGGGCCTGGATGTGGAGGCCTTTCTCAGGAACAACGACTCCTACACGTTCTTCAGCCAGTTCCAAGGTGGGCATCACCTCCTGGTGACAGGCTTGACTGGCACCAATGTCATGGACATCCAGGCCATTTTAATTAGAGCCATGGAGAGATCATGAGAGCTCCCTCTGCAGATATCCAGATGCACTTAATTAGGAGCAGGAGTAAATGAAAGCACCAATGCTGCGGACAAATGAAAACTACTTAAATTAGGGCTCACTGTCGAGGCTGCTAGTGTCTTTGACAGAAAGAATCCACTAATTAGACACATGAGTGGATGTCCACAGCAAAAACAAGCACTTGTAATTGGGGGGGTTAAAGGAAGGTAAGAGGTCACATTACAGACAAGGAAACTGGATTTAAGACTTGTGACTGCTTCGACTATAGGTAATTTAAGAGATGGGAGGAAGTTGAGGCCGTGGCAGGGCTACCACGGAGAGCCCTTGCCGCACTGTCGGACTTCCAGCGCCCTCAGCTCAAGAGCAGCTCAGCAGTGGGGTTTTAGGGGTTCACTGGAGAAAATTACAGTGACTGAAGGATGTAAAAGCAATAACAGCAGGGCATGCTCACGTGAAGCATGGAGGTGCTGGGATGTGGTGGGAAGGGGACACCCAGCACCCCTTCCACATGCCAGCAAAGTGCCCTACGGCTTCCCACACCAGGGTGCTGAGGTGACAGAGACTCCAAGCCCAGCAGGATGCACACCCAGGGCTGTGGCTAAGAAGCACGTTGGCAGAGAGAAGTTCTTGGTACTGGCTGGGTGACACAAGCAGTGCACAGCGACAAAGAGGATGACATACCTTCACTGTGCAGTGCAAGGATGGGGATGAATGAAGTGCAGTGACAAGCCAGCTGAGTGGAGTCCTCCTCCAGCCTCCTTCCCTCCACAGGAACATCTTCCCTGCTGGTCCCTGTTGGGAGAGCCTCCGTGCCAGCAGCATGTGTGCCATGAGCTTTCATGGTGTTGTTTTCCAACTGTCTAGAAAACTGTCGTGCATCCAGCCCGAGCCACTGACCTTTCCTCTGCGCTGAGGCAGAAGTCGCTGTCATTCTGATTAACTCTGCTAATTCCACAGAACAAAAGGCAAGGAAACCTTCGTGCTCAGCTCTCCTGACCCACGCTGCTGAGCTGATCAAAGGGCAAATCTGCCAGAGCTGTGCTCTGACGGAGAGCTGCTCCCCCCACATGCACGAGGCCACAGTGGTTATCACATTTTTGTCACCTATTGCTGTGTGATATGTGGGAGAGCAGAGATGAGCTTGGTTTCCCAGGACATGGAGCTCACAGTGGGGCTGGATTTCAGGAGGGCTTTGCCTGCAGCAACAGGCACACTGACGATTTGGCTGGATATTCAAAGGAGTTCAGCTCAGCAGCCGGTATGACCCAGCACGTCCGACTCCTTTTGAATATCCGTCTGTTTCTTACAGAGCCTAAGTGGGAGCTGAGCTCCTTTGAAAATCCAGCTCTAATGTAATAGGACACGCTTGACTCAGACTCTTTCCAGACAGACCGACCTACTCTGTGTGGCTGATCTCATCTCGTGACATAAATACACCGTTGTGCCAACACCCTGAGTTGTGGTGTTGTGGAGTTGTGTCTCACTGAACAGTCCTTCTGTGCCCCACTTCAGGGTGGATCAGAGGGTGGGGTTTTGAGGAGGATGCAAAACCTCCTCTTTTGGCTTTGAAGCCAATATCTAACAAGTAGAGATATCAGCAGGACCATCACAGGGCCCGGTGTCGATGCCAGGCTGGCAGCTGGACTGTCTGGGCGACAGCCCAGGCTCAGAGTAAGGCACAGCCCTGGGAATTTCAAAACCCCAGTCTTGCCCGGTGGTTTAAACTCATCCGTGCATCTCATTTGTCCTCAGAGTCTGAAGGTCTTCTGTAACATGCCTGAACTTGCTCACGCTGGCAAACAGCTCCGAGATCTGCTAGGGAAAATCTGCCAAGAGTTATAGAGCTCGCTGTGCCCCCGTAATGTCAGGGGGTGGTTGTGCAGGAGAAGCTGCTTTGTCCGTGTGTTTTTCTCCGGAGGTCGCTGGCAGGTCGCCTGCTCCATGCCCAGCAGGGCAGCTCCACAGGGGCACTAACACGGGCAGCGATACAGCCAGAAGTATGGGCTGCAGCCAGGATCAGTGGCTAAAGCTGGCTCCACAACGTGGGGAATGCTCCCTGGACTATTCTGCTTCAGCAGAATGCAGAGTGACTGCGGTTTCGGGCTGGGGTGCCTGGCAGAAGGGTCACTTCAGCAGCGGTCCAGTGTGCCAGCCTGGCACGCTGCCACGGGCCCACCAGAACCCCCTGCCCACAGCTCTGCCACACTGCTGAGCACCACCCTGGTCCTTGGAGCTGCTGCTTGTGCTGCCTCCCAGTCAGGTTCAGAGGACCTTGGGCTAGTGCTGGCTGGCTTCTCCCAGGAAATGCCTACCCCAGGTAGCCTGAGCAGTGTCCTTGCTTCCTGAGTGGTGGCTTTTCTTAACGATTAAAGAGTGTGTGTTGGGGAGGAGAGAAGTCTAATAAAAGGTTTGTTGAAAGGATGGAACTGTTTGAAGTGCATTTCCCATCTACCTTTGCTTGGCTGCCATATATGGATTTTGTTCTTGTCCTTTCTTTCCTAATGAGGAGATAACAGGCCAGGGGGAGGTTCAGCAAGAACACCCAGGCTACAGAAATACTTCTCTGATGCTTCTACCTTGATAACTCAAAGCTCCATTTCCAAAGGGTTGCTTGGGTGGACCTTGTGCAGCTTCTGCCTAGGGACAAAAGGAGCACTGGAGTGTGTGTAGCCCTCACAGACAAAGCATCGTCTTATTCCTCTGGGCAGCGCTCAGCAGGGAATTGTCTGCTATTGCTCCAGCCCAAAGCCAGCTCCCTCTGACCCGCAGTCCCTTCACAAAAGGGCAAAAGGCCTCACGCATGAGCCAACGTACATTTGGGCCACACTGGTCAGGTTTAGCAGGATTTGTGAGACAACACAAATCTTAAGACACGAAAGCATCGCTTACCTACCTGGTAACGATTTGCCTCTGGGCTGGCAGGGCCTGGCAGGAGCAGTGACTTCCCCATCTCACTCGAGTGAGTCACCACAGCTGAGCAGGGCTTTGCAGCTTGTCCGTGCTGGCCTGGATGGGATATCGGCCTCAGGGGAGTAAAGCTGCACAAATGAAGAAGCCAGAGCGTGGCTGTGGTCGCACCGAGCAACCCCAGCGTGTGGGCTGTGCTGGGACCAGCTCCATGCCACCCTGGCTCTGGGGTGCTTGTGCCTAAGGAGAAAAGTCACAGAGAGAGTGAGGACAGTAAGAGCCACTCGGGCTTGACACTTGCAGTCCCTTCCCTTTTTATCAGAAAAGCAAAACTTTCTACACCAGCCAGCCTTCAGGAAGGAGGCAGTTGGGTGAAGATGGCCAGCAGCTCCCTGGCCGTATCCCTACACATGGGCAGGGGATACTGGGACAGTGGGTGGGAAAATCATGCCCAGATGCTGGGTGGGGAGCGGGTGATGAAAGTTTGGGTGTGTTCAGGCTTGATTTGCTCTCCTAAGAGGGCAGCTCGTAGCCAAACAGCGCTGACGGCCGGGAGAAGTAACGACGCTATTAACAGCACGAGCTTTTGGCAGTAAATTAAAAATCTTGGCTGCCGCCCTTGGCTCTGCTCTTGCCTCTTAGAAGACATTAATATCACAGCTCCCCAGCATTCCCATTATCACTTCATTAAGGATCCAATAATGATAAATGTGGATGGTTTTATTTTGCACGGAGCCTGATTAATGGCCAATAATTCACTAGGTGTTAATGGGGCCCTTCCTTTACGGAGGCATTGGAAGGGGCTGCCTTTCATCTCCTCCACCAAGCCACGATTTTCACTATTTTCGCTAATGTGACAGATACAACACAAACCTTGAAAGAGCTGCTGAGGCCTCTTGAGAAACCTTGAAGAGCATTGTGCCTGGGGCAGCCCTTGCTGTCGTGGCCATTCCTCAGCATCTTTTTCCTCTTCTTCCTCTTCCTCCTCCCCTGTGCTGCTGGCAGTGCCTGCACCCAGATGCTGCCAGAGGCTGTCGCCCACGTCCCAGGATAGTCAGGGACACCACCAAAGCAGCAGATTCCCCGGGGAGGAGCCCACCAGCGCAGTCACCGGGGCTCTCCACAGCAGATGTGGTGCAGAACCAGGCCCACCCTTGCAAGGGGGTGCAATGCAAGGAGTGGGCTTGTGCTGGCCTCACCCCAAAGCAGCTTGGCACCCCTCACCTGCATCCCAAGAGGGCTGGGGAGCCTGGGATGCAGGACGGAGTCCAGCAATGCTCCTCCAGCACCCCAGGGGACAGCTCTGGTGGCTCCTCCGAGGCCGGCTCCCGTGGCACAGGGGCTGCTCTCCGCCGTAGGACCCCGGCGTATTGCACGGCTTCAATCCCTATATGAAGTGGGATGTATAATCACATAGGAATAAAAAGCCATACAAGACGGCAGGCTGTGAGATGCTCCGTGCTGGAGGGTGACGGGACAGTCCCTCTGCAGCGGCTGCCACGGCCCCCGCTGGGATGGAGCCGGACCCCAGGGAGCCCCCAGGATTCCCCCCAGCCCCTGTGCGGGGTCTGTGGGGAGACACAGGAGCCCTGCATCAAACAGAGAAGAGAGGCGATGTGTGAGCCAGGAGAAAGCTTGGGAGGCCCCAGAGCCGCTGGAGAGGAGCCCCAGGAGATGTCAGCACTCGCTCCCAGCTCTCCCAGCTAACAAGGGCCTCCCATCCCAACTCCCTGCTGGGAGCCATGACAAGCCTTGCTCTGTGCTACACCCAGACCTCCTCCCCTCTCACAGTCCCCATCCTGGAGCATCACCCTGCAGGAGCTCCTCCATCCTGGGAGCCCTCTGCTTGTACCACCATTGTCCCCCAAGGCTTTGCCAGCCCCACCAAGGCAATGGGTACCACAACCCCCCAGCACCATCACAAACTCCTGGTGAAGGGAGAAAAAAGAGCCAGCCTCCTCCCTGTGGAGGTCAGAGCATCCTTCTCCATCTGACCAGGGAGAGGAGGGCCCAGCAGCTGCAGCGAGCGGTTGCAGGGAGCTGTCAGCACCCAGCTGTCAGAGCCCAAATCCCCTGGCAGCCCATTAGGAGCAGCTCCTGGCTGCCTGCAGGAGCTCTTGACAGGGGGCCAGGCACTGGCGTGAATAAGCATGGAACCTCCACTAAGGAGGTGGATGTGGGTGGAAGGAAACCAGGGAGCTGTTCCTCCAGTGAGCGCTCACGGAGCAGCACTGGCACAACCCCGTGTTCTGGGGTGGGGGGCAACCAGGGCAGGCTCCCCTGGGAGCCCACCCAGGCAGTGCTGGGGATGGAGCCAAGCGGTGGCCAGCAAAAAGGGCTGTTTGTGCCACCTCCTCTCCTCCTGCCTTTCTGCTCGCATCCCGGCAGCGATTCCGGCATCCGCGGGGTGGGAGACCTGGAACAGTGCCTGGGGCAGGAGGTGGGTGCAGGCTCGTGCAGTGCGGCCCAGACACACACTGAGAAGGGAAGAGCTTCTTCTAGCTAAAAAAAACCCCAACAAAACCAAACCAAACAAACAAAACCCCCCAGCAAAGTAGCAATACACTCTCTGGTTGCCACACAGCACCAAAAAACACTTTTTTTTGGCCCAGGAGAGCACAGCCAACCAGCAGCCTCCAGCTGAGCACCACGGTGTTATCTTAGGAGGCTCCAGAGGTGCTGAGCCACCCCAGAGCCACCACCCTGGGCTCCCCTTAAGCCAGCAGGAGGGATTTTCAAGCCTCAGGCTGCCTTTCCATGCCACAGGGTAGCACTGGGAACATCACTCTTTGAAACACTCCCAGCAGCCTTCCTCCACCCCCAGAGTCCAGGTTTCTCCAGGGGCTGGAGCTACGCAGAAGGGTGGACTCTGCATATCAACCCCTGCGGGATGTCCTTACCCACAATGGATGGTGGATGGGCAGGAGTCCTGAGGCCTGGGTCTCCACATGTCCCCTCCCTGGGGCAGTGCAGGCAAGGGGCTGCCAGAGCCCCAAGGAAGGGGGAATCCATCCACACAGAAGCTTCGTTCAGTGCAAAACCTGGAGGGTTTGGCTTTCCACATCAGTATTTCCTAGGCTCTCACCCATCTGCTCCAAGAGCTGCGAAGAGGCGAGGGTCAAACCACATCACTGCCACGCTTTGGGAGGGTGGAGGGGGACAGCCCTGGCTTTCCCTCGGCCGGGCTGTGCCATGGAATTTGCCAGATTAGGCACCGTGACTCTTTAAAAAGCACAAATCCCACAGCTCGGGGGGCTTGACCCAAGCAAAATCCCCAGCAAAACCCACACAGGAAGCGAACGGTGCCGGGCATTAGGGTGGCAGGGAGGAGATGCTCACAAGTGGCCACACCACAGGGGGGAACCGCACACCGTGATGGCAGCGCCGGGTCCTCGATCGCTCCTTAACTGCCTCCAAACCAAGCCAGCAATTACGGGATCATCAGCTGATGAATTGTAGGAAAAGATGTGTTTGTGAATCACTGCACCCCGGCTGGGTAAGAACACTGCCAGTGCTGTATTTGGGAGCAATTACTCTCCCCGAGCATGTGAATCATTAGGTATAATTACCCTAATAAATAAAAGGAAGATAACTCCAGTCTGTAGCCTAACCTAGAACAAGCAATTTTCGAGGAGATCTGTATGAAATAAAACCAGCAGCACGAGGCAGAGGGAAAGCAGGAAGAGGAGAGCTTCAAAACCTGGGTGTGCCATTAATCCTTCCCACAGCAACCAAGGCCAGCTGGCAGCAAGGGAGTCTCTCCCAGAAGTCCTCACTGGAGTTTGGTGGCAGAGAATTTGCCATAGAGGGCTCAGGTTTGGGTGCAGCAGGGTTGTCCCTTCCCAAGGCAGCATCCCACCGGAGCACAGCTTCTCTTAGCAAAAGTTTCCCTGCTACAAAAATGCAAACAGGTTAAATAAAAAACCCCAAACTGATTTATTTTGGGGATGACGGGGCGGGGGGGAGGGGCAACAGTTACTGGAGTCTAACAAAACCATTTTGCTTTTCCCCTGGGAAATGCTGGAATGAAAAAAAAAATACTCTAAGCCCACCCCACTCAAAGTTGACATTTTGAAACGAAGCAGCAATTTTCCTCTCCACTTAAAATGTCATCACAGACTTTTGCTGTAAAAAAAAGCAGCTTTCCCTGAGTGACATTTTGAGGGGAAATGTTGACTTAAAACCAGAAGGAAACCCCCAGTCCATGCAACGAAATGTTTCGAGCTGCAGTGAGACTCCTTGCAGGGAAATTGGTATTTTTTGCAGGAAAAAAAAACCAAAAAAAACCAACTACACATATTTATTGGTTTGAATTTCCCACAGGACAAACCCGTCCTCGAGGAGGCAAGACTTTTGGAAAGGACGGAGCAACATCACCACCATGTCCTGGAAGAAACAGCAAACAGCATCCCTAATTCTGGGCAAGTTTCCTCAAAAACCTTGCAAAGCAAAGCAAAAAATCAGCAGTAGAGTCTGTTTGTCCTAGCAGGTGCCAGGCAGGTGGTACTGGCTCTGTTCTGTCCCTGCAAGATGCCAGTGCAGGAGCTGCCCCACCCCAGCCCAGCAGCGGGGAAGATGCCAAGGCCAGGGGGTGCTGGCACTGGAATGGTGAGCAATAGCAGGGTTTATCCCACGGCCTTTGAGGGGAGAAATTGGATTTAGTCTGTGACTCATGGGGAACCCTGCTTGTTCCCCAGCGAGAAAGAGGATTGTGGCTCACTCCTTCTCTGCTTGCAAGAGGGGCTGGGCTCTGCCTGGAGATGCTCCATGAGATCGGGCTGGGCCTGTGCTGCCTCTGCCTGGGTTCTCCTGTTAGGTGGGGTTTGACCAGGAACAACCTGTGCTTGGGCTCTCCCTGGGGCCACAGTTATTGCTGCCTGGGTTTTGTTTTTTTTAATAAACCTGTAATATGAGAAGCCTGCCCAGGAGAGCAGAGGGATTATTGGCAAATATCACTTCGCATTTGCCAGGCTTCGAGGGGCTTTAGCCACATGGATTAGCTGGGAGCAGAGAGAGGGACACAAACCACCAGGATGGGACAGAGCAGAACTGAGTCCTTTTAACACAGGGCTGCAGCAAAACCCTGCAGACAAGTATCCTCCAGCCTCCAAAGGAGAGGGCTGGGTGGGAAGGGCTCTGGAATCCTAATTAGCTTTTTGATATTAATGAATTGGCACTGAAGCAAACAAGGCAGCAACAGTGCCTGGCACAGCTCCTGCTGCCACATCCCAGTCCTGGCACTGGGCAGCCCTCACAAGGGGGCTTGGTGGCACAGTCAGCGACATGGAGACCCAAAGAAAAGGGCAGAGGAGGGGGTCATGCCACTGTGGGACAGGAACTGCTATGGGATGATGGCACAGAGAGGATGCAAAGCGTGCAGGACACGAGAGCACACAGGGAACGTGCCATGGTTTCAGTCACCATCACCACAGCTGACACCAGGAGATGCCACCACTTGCACAGGGCCACCTCCTCTGCCAGGGGCTTTCTGCAAGGCCAAGGCTGAGTCACTTCATCCCCAGGTGAAGCCAGCAGCCCAAGGATGGGGCACCCCATCACCAGCTATGCCAACAGGTGCCTGCTGGCTTGGAGACCTTTGAGCCAGCAGCTGGAGACACAAGGTGTGCAAATAACTCCTTATGCGGGACATCTGTGTCTCAGCCCCTTTCTAAGGGCCCCAAAAGCCTATGGGGCACCCAGCAGGCAAGCCAAGAGGAGCCAGGGGCCAGTGCCAGGGGTGCTGGGGACATGCTGTAATATTAATGAGAACTATTAATTATTAAATGCTGCTGGGCAGGGAGGGGAAGGAGCCTTGCTCTTCCTCAGGAACAGCCAGTGACCAACAACTTCTTGTCTCCAAGGCTGGCAGCTGCTCAGGGAGGCAAAGGGGCTCCCCACACATTACCTCCAGCACTCTGGGTGCAAACCTGAGAGCCACCCACCAGCAGCTGCTGAATGCACAACCCAGCCAGTCCCACCAGAAGCCACCCCTGAGCTCAGTGTGATGCCAAAAACAAGCAACACAAGCACTTCTATGCAGAAGCACCACTTCAGGCACAGCCTTCGAGTCCAGCTCACCTCCCCCCCTGCCTTTACCAGCGTGTCCAGCCTAGGAAGACGCAAGTTCTACCCCAGTGCCTGACTAACCAAACTCTACCGATCAGCACAACCCCAGAAAACCCACAAACACCCCACCCTCCCCGCTGCCGCTTTAACCTCTTATAAACCCTCCTGGAAAGGCAGGAATCACTGTGTGCTGTGCCGAGCCACCAGAAGTTGATTAAGCCCTAATTAATTGCATTAAGGTCAGCCAATGTACTCTGTTAAGGAAGAAAGCCAATAATTAAACTCCACGTGTGGTGTGCTTCTGCCATTAGCTCCCCAGGCTGCAGCGGCGGCGTCAGGCTCGGCGGGGTCACAGCCAGCGCCGCTCGCCAGCACATGGCGGTGGCGGGCGGGGAAATAATTAAGTGCTGGGCATAAAACCATCAGCACTTCAGCGGCCGGGTGACACAACCCACCCAGCGGGGCTGCCCGGGAGGGCCCGAGGTGGAGGGGACAGCAGGGGGACGGCGGCTGCATGGGGAGCATCCGCTGCAGAGCGCCCTGAGGGGGATGTGGCCGTGTCCGGCCAGGCCGAGCCATTTGCCCGGCAGTGCTGGGGCTGGCGCGGGTCCCTGCAAGGGGAGGGAAGCTCTCGGGGCCCCGACAATAGGGTTTTGTGTAGTCCCGACAAGAGCACCTGCCCCGGCGCTGGGAGCCGGCCAGGGGCGCCATATGGAGGGGACCTGCCCCTCGCCGTGGCGGTGCCGTCTCGGCATGGGGCCAGTCTGGATGGGATGCAGCCTCTGGCATGGAGAGGAGCCCCTGAGCCACGCGGGATGGGGCCGTGAGAGGCCATCACCGCTCCAGCCTGGAAATGTGACCAGCAGGTACAGAGATGATGGATGCAAGGCGGGTGTGAGCTTCAGTTTGTTCCCGGCCATGCCAGCCCCGGGTGCTGCAGGACCTGAGACACTGAGGGTGCTGCAGGGGAGCCCCAGAGGAGCCCAGCCTGGAGGCGAAACCTCGCCTCGCCTTGGGGCTTTGCAGCAGAGCAGGGAATGACAGGACAGCACGCGGGATGAGGAATGGGGTCCCGCGGCACCTGCGGAGAGGAAGGAGCACAGGGCATCTGGGGCTCTGCCCGTCAATACCTCCCTGGCAGCAAGCTCATTTAAGTCTTGTCTTTGCTCCCAGCTGAAAAAATAAAGGCCAAGGTAATCTGCCTGCCTGTCCCTCTTTGTCTCGGGGATAATAGCAGCCAGCGCAGTGTGGAGCCCCCCAGGGTTTTGCAGATTAGAGCTTTCAGAGATGTCTACGGTGAGTGCCTGGACAAAAACGAGAGGTGGTGGAGCAGAGCAGGACGAAGGGGACCTCACAAAGGTCACCTACTCCCTGCCTGCCAGACTGCATCTCCCCTCTCCTTCCCCTGCCACCGGCCAGGTGGGTGATGGGATGGTGGCCAGGAGATGGGATAGTGGCCGAGTGCTCCTCTGGGCCTCCCAGCTCCAAAGGCTGACCTCATTGAGGGCAGAGTTATGGCTGTGTCACAGCAGCTTTTTGTTTTATAATTTACACTTTGACGATTCTGATAATTACACATCTGAACTGGGGAGGGGAGAAAATAGAGACAAAACCAGGTAACCTGCCACAGAACCACAACAGTGTGAGCTGCTGCTCCCGTACTCACAATGACTTCCCTGCAAGCCGTCTACAGACCCAAAATGACTGGCTGGAGACATGGGAATCGCTGTACAGAGCTGAGCTGCAGCTGGCTTTTCAATAACTCAAAGGGTCAAGACACCGGAGAAAAAATCCCAAACCGATTCCCCTATTTCTCATGAGTTTTGTCTGGCAGGAGGCGTCCCAGCCCCGGCAACGAATATCCGCTCAGGAATGTCTCATGTCTAAAAGCACACAAAAAAAAGGGGGAGGTGGGAGGAAACCCTACGCCCGGCCTTCTTTCCCCGTGGCCGAGTTCAAACGGCTTCGAGAGGGCAGGCAGGGGCAAGCAGGGGCTCGCAGCGGTTGTGCTGGGGCTCAGCAGCGCAGAGGCAGGCGGAGGGCAGAGCGGAGGAAGACGCCATCCATCCCTTGTTCATCCCCCTCCCCGAGTCTCTGTTCCTGCTGTGGATGTCCACGCCAGCCCCAGGATGCGGCCAGGCTCCGGCTCCTGATCGTGCCCTGCTCGCCCTCCCTCCTTCCCGTCACCGCACACGTCATTCCTCCAAACACAGCCCGTGGAGCTGGCGGGGCCGCACCGACACCGGGGAGCCGGAGGGGCCCGGCCAGCGCTCCCCGCGGGGCTCGGTGCCTTCACGTTGCGCTCCCGCTCCGCCCGGGTTTATTTAGTTGATCAAAATCATCGGGTGCCCACAGCCACAACAGCATCCTCCAAAAACAACTTCCTGGGGACAAGGAAGTGGGCGTTTTGTAGACCCTCGTGTGTGCGTACCCCCCGAAACACCCCGCACGCCTCCTGTGAACTGCCCACCCCGAGCATCACCTCTTCCCTGCCTTTCAGAGCCAGCCGAGAGATGGAGAAGGAACCAGACAGAGCAGAGGGGAGGCAGACACACCAGACAATAAATCCATGGCTAAGCCCGTGGTCCTCAACAGCCCAGCTCTGGGCTCAGCAGACCCCATCGCTGCTCTGCCCCCTCGGGGTGCCCACACCTTCCCCTGGGCACCCCGTCCCCTGGGCGTAGCACCCACGCCGGCTGCCGCCCGGGGTGATCCGCAGCATCCCACTGAAATTCTAGCTCCGGCCTCCGTAGCAGATGGAGATAAGGACAAAACTACTCCCTCGCTTATAAACAAGGGGCCAGATTCTGCCGCCAGCATCCGGCAGGAGACACCCGAGCCAGCGAGGCCAAACACAGCCACAAAGCGGCTCCATGCAGGGATCGCAGCCGGGATCCGGCGGCCTGCCCGCGGAACGGGGAGCGGGAAGCACAGAGCAGTCCTGGCTTCTCCGTTTACCTGGGGCTGGTGTGAATCCCAGCAGCGCAGGAGGAGCCACGCAGAGCAAAGGCGGCTCGGGGAAATGGGATCCCCTCCTGGGGACAGTATCAAAGACACACGCGAAAGGGAAAATAAAAGATCAACCCCCCCCCTCGCCCCGTCCCTCATCCCCGTCCCTGCTCCAAACAAAGGCAAACCTGGGCATAGCAGCACACACCTGAAACACAAGCCCCTGAGACCCCGAGCCCCCTGAGACCCCAGGCCGGCTGAGGGCCCCCCAGCCCCACGGGACCGCCGGGGACCGGCACCACACACAGACCTGAGTGCCAGAGATGCCCAAACCGAGACACGGGGCCCGTGATCAAAATCATGCTGGGACAAAAACCCACCCCGGGGAAAGCAGCTCGGTGGAGGTACCTGTGCCAGACCGCCAGTGCCCCCCAACCGCGGGCCATCCCAACACCGCCCTGCCTGGGAGGTGACAGGTATTTATTGGGGCGAGCGGCTGTCCCCCCGCGCTGGGGCCCGCGGCTGGAGGGCGGCAGGGGCTGCCATTGGCTCCCGCGCCACCCGGGCAGCATCGCTCTCCAGGGGCTCGCTCTGCCAGGGCCAACTTTACAAGGGAAGCAATTATTTCTTTTTTTTTTTTTTTTTTTTTTCC
>VZTD01003090.1:914899-1032438 GCA_013397725.1 Rhagologus leucostigma
CCCCCCCGCACCGCCCGACATCCCCTCGGGACCCCCCCACTCCCGAGGCCGCTCTGAGCACAGGAGGAGCCCAGCCCGGGGTGGGGACACAGCCCTGGATGGAGGTCACAGCCCAGAGGTGGGCCTGGGAGGGAGAGGCACAAGGGGCCCGGGACGGGGATGCCCACCCTGGGAGGCAGACCGAAACATCTCAGGCGGGATGGAGCATCGTCACCGTCCTCTTTCCCGTTCGCTTCCCGCTGAGCAGTGGCAGGTCCAGGGAAGGGGCAGTGACTGTCCCCACACACAGGGCAGCGGGGTGCTGCAGGTGCGTGCTGCACTGGTGATGCAGCTCTGGGCCCCGAGGTGCACTCATGTCCCGCAAACCACACAATGAACGCCCCTCCGTGTCCTCCAGCTGGGTACTGCCACCTCTGCCAAATGTTCCCAGGCGAGGTGGCTGTCACTCACCATCCCGGGTGACACCAACTCAGAGGGGACATTGGGGTTGCTGTTGCACCCCGTCCACATACACACGTCCCTCTCTGATGCCTCACAGCTGATTTGGCGCTCTCTTCATCCCTGAGGGCTGGCGCCAAGGTGACGGAAAAATCCGAGGGGAAAGCGCGGATGGCACCCAGGCTTGGTCCCGTTCACCCCCTGCTCACTCCCAGCCCCACAGTGCTGCTGGCTGGAGCGTGGCACAGATGCCAGGCTCTGAGCCGTGGTGGCAGAGGGGGCCTTGGGGCTTGCCCTGGAAAAGGATGGGGACGGGAGTGTGTGGGAGCTGTGTCCCACAGTACCAACCCGCCTGGGACAGCTTCGAGCTCCACCTTAGCACTCTGGATTCACCCGAGCTCCCCTGCCCCTCATGTCCCCAGTCCCAACCCAAGCCATTCCTCTAGCATTAATAAAGCCATTAATTAATAGATTGGAGATATGGCTCAGAAATGCCACTTTGGAGCGAGCTGGAAGTGCTGCAATTGGGATCACAGCGATAAGCAGGTTCAAGGAGGCAGAAGATAAGTTAAAGCCAGGGCCAGTGTTTAATACAGGTATTTCCTCCCCAGGCCGCTTCTGGAGCCCCGTGCACACCGAGCACAGGCCCGCAAAGAAAAGCAGTGCGAGAGATGAGCTGGGTCTCCCGGGAGAGGAGCCGGAGCGCGGAGAGCGGGGCCGCGGCTGCCGCGCCGCACAGAGCCGCCTTTCATTACAAAGGGCCGGGAAGCGGCTCGGAGCTGCCAGCAGCACTGACACGATGCAAGAGGGGATTTTTCAGGCTGATGCAGCAACAAAGGCAGTTAAATCTAGCCAGGTAAGAGGCTTTCGAGGTTAGCCGGCTGTTCCCACAGCACAGGCTTTCTTTCCTTTTTTTTTCTTCTTTTTTTTTTTTTCCTCTCTCATTTCCCCCTCCTTTTCTAGGGGGAATTATTTTTGGTAATCCATGTGTTGCTGCTCGTTGGGCGCTGGAGCAGAAGTAAGCAGGTAAGCGGCACTTTTATCCCCAACCCGGCTTCCCACCACGGCCGGGACTCCGGCGAGGGGCTCTGAGCCTCAAAGGGAAGCGGTGAGGCTGGGCCAAGGCAGCTGGAGCGGCACTAAGCTCACAGCAGCTGAGAATTCCTTCTCTTTTTCTGACTGAAGTGATGGCAGTGGGGAGCTACCCGGAGAGGAGCAGCTTCCACAGCAAGCGCCTGCTGCACCGGCGGAGGCTGGGTGCGCTGAGGCGGCACTGGGTGGTTCAGGGTGCTGGCACCCACCCAGAGTCACTCACTGCCTGGCCCTCCTGGCAGAACAGAGGGGTGCTGGGCCTGGGAAAGCCACTCATGACACGGGTGTCCATCACCCTGCAAGGAGCCCAGCACCCTCGTGTAGGGAGAGGCGGGTGCTGTGCTCCTAGGGCAGGAGGATGCTCCCATCGCTGGCTCTGCAGGGAGTCCAGGTGGTTCAGGCATCTCGGTGGGACATTGTGGAGATAGACCAGGATGAAGCCCAGACCCTGGAGC
The DNA here is from genome assembly GCA_013397725.1 of Rhagologus leucostigma. Lineage (NCBI taxonomy): Eukaryota > Metazoa > Chordata > Aves > Passeriformes > Rhagologus > Rhagologus leucostigma. Next base: position 916,885 of record VZTD01003090.1, read on the forward strand.
CTGTTGAAGGCCGGGAGGGTGTTTCTGAAGAGATTTGTGTTCCTGGAGACCTGCATGCCAGCCCCAGTGCTCCCTAGGGAAACACCCTGGGCTGCCCGGGGCAGCCGCCTTCCCACAGTCCTGCCAGGCAGAGGATGCGCCAGCGGCCCATGACTCAACACCTCCTCCCAGTGCTGCGCATCAGCAGGTGGGATGTGACACGACCCCGGAGGCTGCAATGAGCCGTGCCAGCACAGGCAGCGCCGGCTCAGCGAGCTGTGCTGCCATGCAGGGACCCACGGCCCCTCGCCATCCCAGGCTCGCGGCCGTGACGGGGGGCGGCCACAACTCATCTCCCTGATGGAGCTTGTCATCTCGTCCTTCTTCTGGTGGCAGCTCCTCAGACATCGCCCTGCTGAGCCCAGAAGAGCCCGTGCTGATCCAGCTGGTGCAATGATGTTGTTGCTCCATTCCCTCACGATGCCTTTGCATCACCCTGGGCCGTGTGCCACGATGGTGCCGTGCAGTGCCGGCTGCTTCCTGTCGTTTGTGCCCACGCCGTGCTCTGGTTAATGGTGCAACCACCACCACCGAGGTGCCCAGCACCCTGCCCGGGGACCTGAACCCTGCCTTGGTGTGGGGTGAAGGCAGCTGAAAATCCCTCTTCCTCCCCATCCTCCTCCTCTTCTCCCTGCCCAGACAGCATCCACCGCTGCAACAAGATTAAACCAATTGCACCGTTATTTGTTTCATATTTAATAAGGGTTTGAGGAGCAGATCTCCCAGCAAGCCCCTGCTATCAATCAAACCCGCACAGAGTCCCCCTTCGCGCCCGCCTTTCCAAGAAGAAAGAAAACAAAATTGGTCTAATTTATTATTCATTTGTTCATTAAGTCTGTATTAACCAGATATATTATAAAGGAAAACAGGATTGCGCCTTTTGATCAGCAAACCCTCTGCTCATGAATATCCATGAGGCTCCCCCCTACCCCAGCACCTCTCCCGTGTGTGGAGCCAGCCCATGGAGGCTGTCAGTGGTGGGTGCTGGCACCGGGCTGGGTCCTGGCACACCACAGGGCTGGGAAGCTGCTCTCAGCTCTCTCTGCTTGCACGGCATTGGGGATCAGCTGTGCCATCCCACGGCGCTCCAGAGCTCAGGCCACCCATGGGTGCCCACAGCTGGGAGGGAGAGGCCAAGCCCTGCTGGGTGCAGGGGGCTGTGGGGACATGCTGGGGGGCACGGGGGCGATGGGCTCCCCTCCCTTCCTGCCTGGGGCTGAGCAGGAAGCCGAGCAGGTGGTGTTTCCGCGGCGTGAAAAAGCAGCATATGTCCCTGGATCCCCGGCGCGTGGCGGCGGCGGCGGTGCCCGCGACTCCCCCGATGCTGCGGGGAGGCACAGAGGGACCCCGAGGTGCCAGCGATGCCCTGCAGGACCAGCACAGGACTGGAGCAGCATGTATCCCTGCTCCTTGGGGCATCCTCCACGAGCCCCTTGGTCCATCCTAGGGAGGATGGGCCGGGGCAGGATCGGCGCCCCACGATGTGTTGCGGGGACTGGCTGGCACCAGGTCGTAAGCTCATGGTGAGATTCACCCAGAGCCAGCAGCACCTCTGGCAGCAGCGGGGCGTGGAGAGCCGTGTCCCAGCCCAGCAGGATGGTGGATCCCAGCCCTGCCCAGGAGCTGTTGCACCTTGCAGCAGCAGTGGGCGTGCACAGAGAAATGCCACATCCGCATGGATGTCCATGCACCCATGCAGTCCAGCCAGACCTGAAAATAGGTTGGTTTAAAAAATGCATCACTTTGAAGTTATGTAAATGAAAGGCAGCGGCAAACAGAGCATGCTGGCAAAAGGGTTTCCAATTTTTTTTCCTCCTTGCCAGCTTCCTCCGGTTAAAATTGGGTTGCAATTCATTAATAAAGGAACAGTTGTACTGAATAAGCTCCCGTGCTTAAATCAGGACAGAGAAGCGTAATTAACCCAGCTCCAGTCTGATGTGATGGAAGAGGAAAATGCTCTTCTGTTTTGGTCCCTTCTCTTAAAAGCCCGCTGCGTTCTCCCGGCCTCTTGGGAACGGAGCTGAGCTTCTTATTTAAAAATGAAGCTCGCAGCCTGACAGAGCGGGTTCATGTATATATATATAAAAGCTGTCATGATGATATTTTATTCATACCCCTCTTCCCCTTCCCTTTGCTTGGAAAATCCAGGAGCAGCCAGCAGGCAGTGTGGAGAGAGAGGAAGCAAGAATCCCCTTTTAAAAGTAAATTACAGATGCAAGTCACATTAGTTGAAGCCCCACGAGGCGGCAGATTCCTGAGTACCAGGGCTGGCCCCGGCGGCTCGGCCAGCCCAGACCTGGCACACCATCTTCCCACCCCGAACGCCACCCGTGAGAGGGCAGGAGGGGACAGGCGGGGGGTGGCACCGGCTTTACACAGCTGATTTGTACAAGCTGAAGGTTTGTCCTCACTCCTCTAAATGGAGCTACCACCTAAATTACAGCCTAATTAAGGGCCACAAAGGGCTCCCACTGGCAGGTTCTGTAGGCGGGATTCAGCCCATCGTCCTGGGCTCAAGGTGAGGGGATCCCTTCTCCACCATTCTTTCTGGGGCTGAATTTCCACCTTTCCTCACAGCAGTTTGTCTGGATGAGCCAGACGCTGTCCGGCCACCGTCGAACTGGCACGTGGCTCTGCATGTTGATGGAGCATCCCTGCGGCTCGGCTCTGCCTGGCCATGCTCCCCCCCTTCCTCCGCCGCTGCTTCCTCACCTGCTGTAAAAATAGCTAGCTGGTGGCATGGGAAGGCAAACTGTATTTTGGGTGATCTTTGGGTGGGGAAGAGCTGCCCACAACGAAGGTGTTGGATTTGCTGCGCGGGACAGGGAGCCTGGAGAGGCAGAGCAGGGCAGCGCAGTCTTGAAACTGGGAGGGCTGCAGGACTGGCTTGATGTGAGACACAGATGCTGAATTCCACACGGGACCAGCCACAGACCCATCAGCATCTCCTCTGCCCCTGCTGAAGCTACACCGTGCCACCTGTCTCTGTCCCTGTGTCACCTGGGGTGAGCTGAGGCGAATGCCCTCAGGGACGCAGCCGGTCAGCACCAGCGCTGTGGGAGCACCTCCACAGTGGGGACGGGCAGGAGCAGCCCTGAGATGGGGACATGCACAAGGACCTCTGCAATGGGGAAGTGCAGCAGTGCCCCTGTGCCACAGGGCTGCACGGCTACCACCGAGTACGGAGCTGGAGCAGGGGTGGCACCGCTCCGTGGCACCACTGCCCCCACTCCATCGGGGACCTCCCTGGGGACCTTCTCCATATTTCTTCTGCTTCGCTCCCAATGCCTGTCCACGTCCACTCCTTGGAGCTCTACTCCAGGGGATTTTGAGGCTTTATTAGTTTTATTAAAACTAACAGATTGGTTCCTAGTGCACAGGGATGCTGGACCCTGCCCTGAACCCATCACACGCCCTGAGTGGCTGGGCCAGCACCGCTGGGTACTGGCGTGGAGCAACAGGGGCATTGCCAGGGTTCATCCTGCCCTGCCACACACCAGCAAGCCTGGAAATCCTTGGTGGGGCAAACTGAATCCCTGGGGCTGGAGGAGATGTGGGTGATGCCAGCCAGCCCTTTTGTAGCAGACATGTTTCTGGTGAGGAGAAAAAAAGAAAAATCAGTGTTTGTTTCTTTCGGAGAAGATTGCTCTCTGCGCGCTCCTCGTATTTAGTTATTATTAAAGGGTTGTTTTGCTGTCAGTGAAAGCCTGCAATTACGGGCTCTCGCTTTTTTTCCTGGCTGTCACTATTCCCCATGAAAGCATTGCCCACAATTTTAGCATTTCTGCATTTCAATGTAAAGAAAAAGAAACTGAGATTTGGGCTGACACTTTCCACATGTGCACGGCTGGTTTCAAACTCCTCTGATTGACCCCCCCACCAAAAAACATTATTTTGGGGGGCTCAGACCAGAGCACAGTGTAGCTGTGCACTAGCAGAAGCTCTTTGGTCTTTACCCTCTTGCTTGTTCAACCCATATCCAGGCCAAAACCTCGCAGGAATCCCCCCAGTGCCAATGCTGTGGTCAGGAAGCCAACACCACCTCACACCCTGCTCCCAGAAGCGTGCTGTGCAGAAAAAAATAAACTATTTTCATTGAAGATCCTTATAAATTTCCCTTGGTCAAATAATTTGTGGCTGATGGCTGCAAAGACGCTTTGTGTCCTGTATCTGTCTGTGCCAGCTCCGCGTTGTGCCTCCCACACCATAAATCCCTTCCCCGACCCCATGAAACATGGGATATCCCCAGCCAGAACCAGCATCCCCGTGGAGCCAGGGATGCAGCAGATGGGGCAGACTTGGCTCCGCTGGACCCCAAATCCTCAACATTCCTGGAGGAATTTCCCCAAAGTTCATGGGGACACTTCTCCTCCCTCCGAACCCTCCTCCCCGGCTGTATCACCGCTAATCTAATGTGGCTAATTTTAAACCAAGCTGCCCTCCCTTGACATGCATCTCCCCGTGGCATTGAAATTAAATGTAGGCTGTAATTTGGCATTTGAGAAGCGAAAGGGATGGTGGCCCTAAGGGAAAAGATAACAGCTTGGCTGTTTGTGTTAAATAGCTGTCTGCGAGCTTCAAACTGCAGCCGGAGATTCAGCTCACCGCGGGCAGGCTGCCAGCCCCCGGCCTGCTTTTTGGCTACAGCTCCTTCCCAGCAGGAAGCTCGGAGGGGGGGGGATCTCAGCCCCGACCCCCCCACTGCATCTCACAGGGCATCTGCTTGTTCCCCACCCTCTGTGGCTCCTGCTAAAACTGTCTCGCAGGCTCCTTGCTCCAGCGCCAGGGGCCGCGGCCACCAGGAAAGCACCAGGGAGGGATGCACAGCCACGGGGAAGGAGAAGCGCAGTCCTTTGGGGCGTTCTGAACCCGGCATGGGGCAACACGGTCTGGCAGGGGTATCCCAATGCCACGCTGCACCTTGCGTGGTGGTGGCAGCCCGTCAGGGACATCCCTGCCGAATGCTGCGCCAGTGTGGATTTGCAGATGGAGATGCTGGGATTTGGCCTCAGCACGGCACAGAGGTCTCTAGATTGGCTCCAGACCCCAGCTCTCCTCGCAGGGGAAAGCTGCCTGCCACCTTGGAGGACTTGGCTTTAAATAAAAGTTTGCTTCACTCAAATCCAATGTTTCTCTTGGCCTGAAACAAAAATTAATTCTAATTTCAAGCTCGCTTTTTTTAACATTTTAATGGATGCTGTTAATAAAAGGGAGACTTTGAGATAGCAATTTCCAGCAGCAGAACATGCCTGTTTTGGGGGCAGTTTGTTTTAAACTGGAAAAATTTGCCAAGGCAGCGGGAATTTGCCTGGGCTCCCAGGTTCCCCCCAGTCACCTGTGCAGGGGACACCAGGGCAGGCAGGGGATGGAAGAGGCAGATGTCGCCGTGGGCAGGGCCAGCTGCAACCCAGGGATGGGCTCCCCGGTGGGATGGTTACCTGGTGCACCCCACAGCCCTTCTCCTTCCCAGCCCACCCACCTCCATCCCTCTGTCCTCCTTCTCCCTGCCCGCACCCAGTTACCATTTCCCAGGAGCTGCTCGTCCCTCCCAGCCCTTTGTACCGCTTGTCTCCATCCTCCCCTTTGTTTAGCATTTTAATTATTTTAATTACCTTGTTTGCCAGCTTATCGCGGCGCTCAAACCCATCTGTGTGCGCGCGAGCAGACACAGACTTTTATCTGCAGCCCGCCGTCAGCCCCATTAGCATTTTTTACTCCGGCTTTGGTGGAGGAAAGGAGAAATTAGCATTTCTGCCTGGGCCGGTGGGGCTGGCACGGCCGTCCCTCGCCTCACAGGGTCACTTCATTCTTCCCAGAAGAATGGGACTAATTTATCTCTCCCCCCTCCTTGTATCCATTTCAAATGAGAGATTAATATAATGACAAACATGAAGCCCAAGTGGGGGCGACGCCTGAGTCCTGCCATGGGGTTTTCCTTCTCCAGGGAGGCAGGCAGGGGTGTTCAGGTGAGGTGGATGCTGTCCCCAGGGAGCACCCTTGGGTCGCCAGGAGCAAGGTGTCTTCGGGAAAAAGCTTTTTCTGTTGAATTTAGATGCCAAAATGCTGCTTGGTGGCAGAGGCAGGGGTCAAAGGCAGGGTGCTGGACCCGAATGCGAGTGGGAGGGGACGGGGACACGGCCGGGGGCTCCAGGCTGTGGTTAAAACAGCCCTGCTGCTGCAGTGGCAGGGGCTTTCCAGGTGGGCTGCATGGCTGGAGCCCCCCACTCTCCTTTAGGGACAAATGAGAGATTTCACTGCTGGAAATCCTCTCCCAGCATCTTCTAAGCGCTGCTTGAATGCCTCTCCCAGTGAGGCCCAACCACCAAGTAAATCCGTATCAGCTCACCTTCAAACGCACTTCGGTGCCCTATTTTCTTTGCACAACAACAAATTAACAGCCCCAGTTTGGGAATGGCCGCCAGCCCCCCAGCAGGGCTCCCCTGAGTGACCCAAGACCCCTTTTTACTGCATCAAAGCAGTGCTATAATCCTGCTGTGGGGAGGGGCGTGTAGTGAGGGCAAGGCTGGGTGAGCAGTGGTCCCCTGGGGAAAGCTGGGTTGCCAGGGGTGTTCGTGGATACCCAGCTGTGCCATGGTGTCAGCAGGGTGGAAAACATCCCATGGAGTTGGGCTGGGCAGCCAGGAGCTCCACCTCAGACAGGACAGCTGTAGGGACAGGACACCTCATGGAGAAAGAACATCCCACGGGACAAGACGTTCTGTGGAAAGAGAAATCCTTTTGGGGAGAGGACATGCATCCAGGGCAGGATAACCCTTGGGGACAGGATGTTCCTTAGGCATGGGACCCCAGTTTAGGACAAAATGTTCTTTGGGAATAGGACCCCTGTCCATGACAGGACATCCCTTGGGAACAGGATCCCCTGTTCCAGGATAAGAATGGCTCTTTGGAACAAGAGTGCCATCCAGGGCAGGATGTCCCTTTGGGACAGAAACCCCCCTAAGGACAGGATGCCCCCAGAAGACAGGCCAGGCCCTTTGCTGCCAGGGCAGCAGCCAGGACCCTCAGATTCCCCCCAGCATCTGCTTCCAAACCCTCCTTTAAATTCTCAACACTCTTCAGTGTATGAATAAAGGGTCTCACACTTCTGATTTGAGTCACCAGGAAAAATGGAGTGAATTAACCAAATTCCAGAGCAGAAGAAATCTCCCAAAAGCCTGCACACCTTTCCTGCACCCAGCAAAGTCCTTTAAGACTCAGGAAAGGCAATAAAGGCCAATTCATTGGTCCCAAATCTGTTAAACAAATGAGTCTGAGACAAAAGGATCCATCGGCCCAGAGAGTCGTGAGAGAGACATGCAGGGACGGTGACCCCAGCAGCCAGGGACCCACCACGTCTCTGCTGCACAGCCTGCCCTGGGAAAGCAACAGGCCAGTGTTTTGCTGAGGTTTGGGCTGCAAAACTTAACAAGGAAGAAATTAGAAAGAGAAACTTCACTAAAATAGCTTTAGGAAATCATCCCACCAAAGGAAAGGGACGAAGAACAAAGGAAGGTGGAGGGACCAAACCCAAGGGAAGGTAACACAGGGACATGGCACTGTTCACTGAATCTGCTACGGTGATGAGGAGGAGGGGAAGGAGGAAGGACTGCCCGACCGCCTCAGCACAGCCCGGTGCCACTTGCTGGCAAGGCCGGGCTTGGCTGTGTGGTGGTGGTGGTGGCACTGCAGGGCAGGTGAGAGAAGAGCACCAATCCCCCCGTGTCCAGCCATGCCATGCTGTGGGAGACAGCCACTTCCTTCACAAGCACGTCACCAGCTCCGTGCTCCACCACTGCTGGAAAGCACTGTGGATTCGATCTATAATTTACAGGGATATCCATCTGGGAAGCAGCTCGACAAGCCTGGGAGAGCAGCACTGCCCTCCTGGCTCCTGCTCTTCTTTTAATTTAAAAATTCTTTACGTTGAGGCATGGTATGAATAAGGACCAGTGACAGGCGCCATCCCCTCCCTCCCTACCCTGTCACTGCCTCCTTGGCTTGCCACAGCAGGTCCTTGCACGCCGCTCTCAGCCTCCCCAGGACACAGTTTGGAGGCGTTGACTCCCGCACCTTTAACTCAGATGCTCGGGACAGGCTTTCTCAGGAAGCCCCCAGAGATGCTGCAGCTACCAGGGCCGGGCTGGATGATGCTGGTTGCTGTGGAAACAGCAGGGCCGGATCCAGGGACCGCAGCATTTTCCCTGCTCCTGGTACCAGCTCCTCTCACCTAGTTTGCAGCTGGAGAGCACAGGATGCAGGAGAGCCATTCTGGTGGCATTGGGCTCTTCCCAGCCCCAGTCTGCTCCAGTCCCACCTTCCCCAGGGATCAATGGGGTTACCCTCTCCCACCCTGTGTATGTCATGCACGGGGTGTTCCATCGCATGGGGCTCCCTGGGATGGGACACAATGCTTTGGACCTGGGCCACCACCTCTCCTCCAGCCACCTGGGGGCCAGATCCAGCCACAGCCCCAGGAGCTGCATGGCACAGCCTGGCAGCTTCAGGCCACCACATCCCAGGAAAGCCTTTTGCACCAGCACCACGACTTCATTCAGCCAGTGTACCACCACAGGCTCTCCTAAACGTCACGCAGACAGACCTGCGGGAGGCGGGACACAGTGGCACAGGGTCCTCCTTAAGTGTAGACAAAACCCTGCCATCGGCCAGGCAGGTGCCACTCTGTGCCAGGCTGCCACCCATGCCAGGCTCATCCCCGCTCCACTCACGGGCAGCTCAGCTCGTTACAGGGATGCCAGGATGATGGAGTATCCTGCCGGAGTAGAGGAAGCCAGGTAAACCTCTCCATCCATCAGGGCCCCCACTTTCTGCCAAGCACATTAGGGGATAATTAAGTAAAAATAGGCCTTCCGACCAGTGTAGCTCATTAAGGGCTAATTAAGTTAATTAGTGCCAGGTGTGGATTGCAGCGCTTGCACGTGTGGCTGTTGTTTGCTGTAATTGCATTTTCTCAGCAGCTTCCTCCGCCAGGCTGGAGCGCTGCCAACAAGGAAGGGATTCAGTGCCCGCTGTTGGTGCAACATGGGGCAGCTGATGGGCACCCAGCGATGGCATCGCACCAGGGACAGTTAACCCTTCTGTCCCCGTGCCCTCCGGGCGGCTCTCCCACCCCAAAGCCAGGGCCTGACTGTGGGGCAGCAGCCGCTGCCTGTCCCCCTTGGTGTGCTCCTCCTGCCTGCACGCAGGGGAGGGACAAGACCCTGTGTCATAGTAGTCCCCAAAAGCAGCCAGGAAGGCAGGGGACAGCCTCCCAGGGAGCCAGCACCGAGACCAAGACCTCTGAAGGTCTGTGAAGGTGAATATGGGCAGGGATGAAGCAGCAAAGACAGCCATGTATGCTGGTCATATTGGTGCTGAAAGATGAAAGAGGGACGGTGGAGAAAAGGGTGGAGAGGAAGAGAAAAAGGCGAGAAGGAAGCATGAGAGGGTGAGGAGAGAGATGCTGGGCTCTGATCTGTGCTTCCCGCACCCGGGAGCAATTAGAGCTGCTCTGCCTGTGCCCCGCAGAGACACTGAAGGGATGAAGATGTGACAAAGACCAGGCTATTTTTTGCTGAGGTTACTGTCACTAATAAATGGAGACTCTCCCTTGACACGTGTTCCTGTTCCTTCCAGCGTCTGGGCATTTGGCATCCTCCTCCAAGCGCAGCCCTGCCGGTAGCAGCCTCGCTTGGAGCTGACCCACGCTCCCTCCAGGGAGGCGAGGCTCGTAAACAATTCTGTGAAATACGGCTGAAAGGCGTTGAGGGGCTGGAGAGGCTGTGCAGGCACCCTGTCCCTCTCCCTATGCCATGAATCAATCCCCAGTGAGGCAGGAGCAAGGCGGAGAGCTCCATCCATATCCCGGGATGGAGGCCGGGGAGCACAGCCAGCATTCTGGGGGGCTGCCTTTCCTGCGGCCTCTGTCCGATGGAAAGTTCCCGCCACTGTGGCAAGTGAGATGGGAAAAAGGGAGCTGAAGGGGAGGCAGGAGGAGAGCTGGGTCCTTGCATCCTCAGCGTGATCTCTCAGCACCGAGATAATTGCCTGCTGGTGACAGCTGAGGCCAGGCATGACAGATACCTTGGGAAGAGCTCCCGGCTCCGAGACCTCCCTGCAGCAACCCAGTTCAATACTGGGGTTGGGAGGTAATTTTCCCAATCTCCCCTAGCACAGGCTCTCTCTGGGTGGGGCCGCGTTCAGGCGATGATCCTTCCATCATCCCTGCCTTCAAACAGCACTCAGCCCCCTCAAACAGCTGCACACGTGGGCCGTGATCCCTGGGGAGGGATAGGGAGAAGAAGGGTACCAAGCCTGAAGGCTTGGAGCTCCCGTGGGATGTGACGAGAGCACCCAGGCAGGACCAGTGCCCACCTGGGGGTCAGTGGGGCGCAGATGGACTTGCCCCTGCCCTCTATCCTCCCATGACCAAAGGAGGCTTTTTCACCTTGCTCTCGCTGCTCCTTGCCACCCCATCCTGATGCACCAGGGATGCACAGAGCACCAGGCAACCCCACTTCATCTGCCATGGGAAAGGCACTGGGGAGGGAGTGTCCTGCAGCCCCCTTGGATGGCCAGGAGGCCGGTGAGCACATCCTGGGGCTGGTAATTCATCCCCCCTTCCCTCTGCACTGGGCTCGCTGCAGTGGGACTTGGCTCACCTGTCCCCCCGCTGCAGTGCTGAGAGTGGGGCAGGGCAGGAGAGCTGAACGTTGGGCACGGAGAGGCCAGGATGAGACACGGAGCCTGATGCCACCGACTCGGCACCTGCAGCAGAGAGCATGTGCCCAGGCAGGGAAGGCGGCAGGGACGCAGGCAGGCAGCGCTCCGAGGAGGCTCTGCAGCACCCTTGGCTCCCCTCTCCCCGGAGCCGGGCGAGGCTGACAGCATCATTACAGCCGCTATCTGGGCTCACGGGCTCATCCCTCTCCCTTTCGCCTTTTGCATAATGGATAGGCTGTGAGTAATGGGAAATGGCAGCCCAGCCGCGCTTGCTGGCAGCCCCTTAATGAAGAATATGGAAATCTCATCAGTCCAATCAGGCCAGCAAATGAAACTGCTTTCCCCCGCCGATGTGAGCAGAAGGCTAACGACCCGCGCTCCCCGGCTCCATCCCGCTCCCAGGAAGCCCCCCCTTCCCTTTTCCATGTTGACAAGTGAGCTGTGAACTTCATTTTTTCTGGCAAGCAGAGCCCCAGCTCATCTTTCCTGCTCCCCTTCCCCAGGCTTGGGCCAGCAGGTATACCTGTCCTGAGCCTTCCTCTTGCTCCTCAAGGGCATCACTCCCCACTCACCGTGGAGTCACCAGCTGGGTAGCACCATCTGCAGGTGTCACCCATCCCCAGCTCCTGGTCCTCCCTTGTGTCCTCCTGCTGGGCCTGAGCCTCCCAGCATCAGCTTTGCCACAGCTGCAGGTGCAAGTCAGCATCCCACGGTGGGGATGTGGGACACGTGGCCCCCCAGCTGCAATCACCTGAGACCACTGTGTCCCTGCAAGCACTGAGGTCTGTTGGGCTCATGTCCATAGAATCCCAGTGCAACTGAGCTTCATGGACTTGACTCTTCTCCTTCAGCGACACCTGCAAAGAGCTACAGTGTGGAGAAACCAGTTTCCTCTCTTGTCTCCCTCGTCCATCACCCACAGCCTTGAGCCTGCTATAGAGCCCAGCTCCATCTCCACTCACCTTCTGCAGCGTGCACCATCTCCAGGCAAGCCCTTCAGTCATGACACCTGCACAGTGACACCTCTAATTGTGCCAGAATTGGAGCATCTTCCGAGAAACTATACCCCCCAGTCGCACAGGGGCCACCCTGCTAGGAGCTGGCACCAGCACCCCTATCCCAAACACATCCCACTTTGGTGTCATCTGCAAACTCGATGATGTACCTTTTGTCTCCTCCTCCCCATAAGCACTGCCCTGGCCCTCAGCAGCCTGGAAGTGCCTCCAATTAAGGTCCCACAGGTTTTGCTGTTGCTCTGGGCTTCTGAGCTGTTGTCTCCATCGAGCTGTGAAAAGCTGTCTGTCAACTTGGCTACCATGGTGGCCTAGAACTTTGACTTGTGTATCTTGGTAAGAGGTGTGGCTGAGAAAGCCTGACCTTGTCCACAGTGGGGCACAAGACATGGTCAGTACTGGGATCTCAGCCACACTGTACAAGGATAGTTACCTTGGATAAAGACCTGAGGGATGCAGGTTCAGCTCTGCCTTGGACTCACCGCACACGCTGTTTGCCCCAAATCCGCACCAAGACTTCATAGCTGGGCTTGCCGAGTCCAAAATGTGGCAAAAATTAGATGTTTGCACAGCAGCTCACACCAGCAGGCCCCGACCTCCACGGCAGCATCCTCTGGCCTTTGCAACGCTTCAGGCAGGGGAGAGCAGCAGCATCCTCCCCTGCATCTGTCTGCTCCATGGGCAAAGGCAGGAGGCTGGCAGGGAAACGGCCGCTCGCTGCTTTGGGGGAATGTTTAATTACCGGCTTTCACAGCCAGTGTGTAGCTCCTAAACTGATGGTGTGCCTCGGCTGTGAATTTGCCCGGAAGCACCGAGGTGGGTATAGGTTTCAATAAAATCCCCAGCTATGTGTACACCCAGGGCATTCAGCCATGCATAAATACACCCGTAGCGTATGCTCGTGCTGCAGCAGAGGATGCTAACTCAGGGCTGGAGGAAACCATTCGTTTCCACGAGTTATAAGATCATATCTGGAAACACCTCTAACAAGCCAAGATCAGCGCGGCAGCGGAGCTGGCGCTGGTCCCCGGCGCGGGCTGTTTGCACACACCAGTAATGATGTGAACGAGCGGCTGTTCAAGGGGCTGATCAACATCAAACCGTTGAAATTAAAGGCTGAGAAGAAGCAGAGCCATAAACATTTATTGCAACACTCTGCGTATCATCAGCTGCTGATTTGGAGGCAGTGGAAATGTGCAGCTGAAATAATAGGATTTATCGGAGCCTGAGATGAACTGTCCTTGATGGATGGTTGTAGAAGGGAAACAATGTGCCATCTCCAGCACAAGGCCATTCCTAAAATACAGCAAGGGGGTGGGGGGGCTGCTGCCTTTATCAACACTAATCCCTCACCATTTTAGAGCCCACACCAGCCGGCAGACCCAACTGCAGCTGAGTGAGGAAGCCAGCTTGAAGACGATGTGCTGGAATACCCCCAAGGACTGGAAATCAGAGTTGGGGGTCTCTAAACGCCGAGTGTGTAATTTGCTGGAAAGTTGACACTCTTTCTGCTTCGTCTTGATGTGTTTTCCATTTGTTTGATCCCCTTTACATTTTTATCTCTGTTCTTCAGACAGAAAAAGCAAATCTAGGAATTTCTTCAGCTGCTCTCTCTTTGCCTCCCATTTTTTTTTCTGTTGCTTCGCTGACACAACTCAAGTTCATTAATAATGACACCGATGGTTTGCCTTTTAAAGCAAGCTCCATCTCCTGCCACCCACCAAAGCGATGGAACTCCACCTCTGGAGGGGAAACACAGCTGCTGTGCTCCCCCCAAACAGCAGGTTAAGGCAAGAACCGATGGCACTCAGAGCTCAGCTGCTGTAATCAAATCGTCTCCTGTCACCTTGAGCACCCTGTAATGCTCCTACAGCTAACAGGCTGGGAGGAAGAGAGGGCTGAGAAAAGCAGTGTCAGAAGAATGCAGGAAGAGAATAATTTCATAGATTTTTTTAGGTTGTTTTTTTTTTTTTTTTACATTGATCTGAAAACTGAAGTTATGGATTGTTTTTTAAAAGGGAACTTCAGAAAAAATATCTCCCTCTCCCTCTCTCTCTCTCTTTTAGAAGTGATCCCAGGGAAATATTTCCATGCAAAAGTCACTGACAGATCATCCAAGGTGTTTTATGCACATCAAAGTACTTAATATTTGAAACAGGAAAAAAACCCAACTTGACTTCATCAGATTTACCAACAAGTTAGCTTTGGCTGCATTGAACATCTGCTGCAGGCCCCATGGAGAGGAACTGTCTCGTACCTCTCCTGGGGACTTTTGGGCAAGGCTGGAGGCAGAAAGGTTGCTGCTGTGACAAACCGGCCCTAATTTGCCCTCTAAAAAAGAAGGGAGCAGCATTACAACTCACCCCTTGTCAACACTCTGTGGCACTGACAGGACAAACCCATCTGGATCAAGGCAATAGGAAATGCAATGCTGTCACTGTCCCATCTGAGACATCCCTGAGAGCCCCAAATTTAGTGCACCATTCATACTTCATTGGTCTCTACACTACTCCCTCAGCACCAGCATTTCTGATAAAACAAGCCTCCTCAGGAGCCTCTATCTCATTTTTCTTGCTCAAATGGGTTGCAGAAGGGACTTGCTTTTGTTTCCACCAACACAAAGCCGAAAAAAACCCTCAAAGCTACATCCGTATGGGATGTGGGTGGTTGGAGAAAAATGCATTTCCTGCTGCTTTGTATGTCCTAAAGCCTATTAACTGGGACTCTGTCTCTACCACTTCTTGTTTTGCCTGACAGGTTAAGCCCGCGTTGGCTTGATGAGACATTAGTGGCAGAACTTTTCCTGTGCCAGCCTGACACAATTCCCACTCCCACAGTTCCGATGTCCCCGATTAGCTGTTCTTGAAGGCACCATTTGAAGATGTTGCACCATATCTTCTCACTGAGACCTCGAAGGGATCCTGTAACCCTCTGAAGATTGCTGTGAACTATGTAGAAACAAAACTGGTTTCTTCAGGGTTGAATGCAGCGAGCGAAGAAGGCGGAGTGGGGGAGCAGGGACACCTAAGCAGAGATTTTCTCCCTGTTCAGCTGTTTCGGGCATTTGGCTTCTTGCTGCCCAAGTTCCTCTATCACCAGCAGTGAGAACTGCAGTCCTCGTTCCTTCTTGTGGTCCACAAGCAGCTTTCTTCTGCTGCACCTGCTAACAGAGATCTGTTCGTAAGTGCACCTAAGCCTGCTTCCCCCTACCTGCCCTGACCTCTTCTCTGTCCCACGACATGGAAACATAAAAAACATGAACGCTAACACTCCTGCAACTGCAAGAAAAGGGACCTTTTCAGTGTGGCTTCACATCTTGAGGTTGCTGAGGAGCCATTTTCAGCACTTTAAGTTGAAGTACTTTCGAAAAGGAAAATCAAAGCTGAGGCAAACTGCCCAAAAATGAGGGGTCGGCAGGCTGGCGTGAGGGAGGTGCAGGTGCTGGAGGAAAAATGGGAGAGTGCCTCCAGTGTGTGATCCCTCATTGCGGCTGAATCACTAACCCTAAACATATAAATCAAACCCAGCTTGGGGATCACGCCTGCAGGCACACCCTGTTTGATCCAGGAAGGCTCACTTCAGCAGCGGCTTTTGGAAAGACCTTGCCAAGGCTGGACAATGGGAAGGGCTGCTGTGTGTTTCTGTTAGCATTGACACATTTGCCCCATTATTCATGGCTGGTGTGCATTTTGCTTCCTCTTGGTTCCCAGCCTAGTTTTTCACTGGGTTTTCATGCCTTTGAGGCAAGCAGCACTGAAATGGTGCCAGTCCTTTGTCAAGAGCCAACTGGGCATACCCTGGGCTTTAGTTTTTGCTGGCGACAGTCCCAGGAGAAGGTGTCTTGTGGTCTTCCATCATCTGTGTCGCCTCTCCTCTCTGCTGTCCAGCTCACTAAGCATTTTTTAAATCTATTAGCTGAATTTTAATTTTTTTTTAAGTAGACATGATGGAAGAGTAGGAGTCTCAAAGACAAGCGTTAGGAAAACTGGTGTCCGGATCTTTTTCCTCCATCTTCTTGCAGCGCCAACTGAAGTGAAAGGCTATGATGTATGAGCTCACTTTTAATCAGGTAATCCAGCTGGGAGAGAGCAATACCATAACAATCCACTCAGGATTAAAGAAAAGCTTCTGGCAGTGTCTCTCACCATCCATAAGACACTCATTGTCTCTGCTACGAGCTGCAGGCTCTTCTCTGCTGGGCAGAGTCCCCCAGGATGGCCAAGCACTGGGACATTGCCCATGGCAGGAGCCACTCACTTCTCAAGGGCTCCTTACCCGCTCAAACAACACCAGCTTGGGCTTTATCTTGTTTGTGCCTCCAGCAGAACTGAACAAAACCCATCCTTCCCAGCATCCCATCTCTGCCCATGCCCCTGGCTTTGCACCAGTGCCCCAAAAGCAGAGCAGTGTGGGGCAGGGTGAGTGGGAAACACAATTGTGTTGCCAGTAATGGGTCCTCAGAGTCTTCTGCCCAAATTGTGGATTTATTTGACTTCTCCTGAGACACTGTGAAGTCTGAAGGCCAGGAAGAGAGTGGTGCTATGGGATTCTCCTCTGAAACGAGCTACCTGAACCCAGGCACACGTCTGGTCAAGCCAGGCTAGAGTTTCTCCAGGGTGGTTTGGCCACTGCTGGAGCTGCCAGCTGTGCAGGGGGACAAGGAGAAAGATTTGCTTGCCTTTCCTCCATAAAGGCACCACTTGGTCTGTGTCCGCATCGCTTCTTCCCTGAAACGCAGTGCCAGGAAGGTGCTCTCTCCCACTCGCTGGCACAAGGAAAGCAAACTGGCTGTCCTTGGCATTTGATATAAGGCTTTCCACAAACACCAGCTAATGGGAATTCCTCAGTGGTGTCCCTGGGAGCTTCAATATTGGATGTCAAGGCAGACTTTTGTCTTCTCAGCAGGCAGTTGGACCTGATGTGCTTAACCCTTTCCAGCCCGAACCAGAGGGCGAGGGACTGAGCATGGCAGGGCCTCAGAGCAGGCTGGGGTCCTGCTCCAGCTCCCTGCCGTGCTTGGCTGCTCCGTGCCCCGGCCTCAGCTGCACAGTACTCCTGCTCCTGCAAACTCAGTGCACGTCCAGCTTTGTTTGACTGTCAAGGTGCCTCACAGGATAGGGATCCAGGAGGATTACTGAATGCCTTGCAACTTGGAGCTGGCAGGCACATGGGGCACGCTGAAGGGTTTTGTTTGTGCCTGGTGAGAGCAGCTGTGGGCAGGAGTGGGTGAGCGGGGAAGTTACCAAAAGAGAAATAAGGAAACAAAAGGCGAGTTGGGGCAGGGGGGGCATGTTTGCATGGGGGAGGGCAGGAATTTCTTTTCTTTGTCGGAAAGTCTAAAGTGCCTTTCTTTAGTGCCTCGGTCGCTGCATGGGGCCTTGGTCAATAACATTCCTCCCTCACCCTGCGGAAGGAGACGGGCCAAGCAAGACACGGCTGAATGAAATTCCTCTCACCTCACCCCGTAAACATCCCAAGAGTCTGGCCCCATTATGGCTGGGTACAAAAGTCTGGGTCCGAGGCCGAACAAAAGGATGGGGAAGAAAGTGCAGGTTGCCAGGGCAACGCTGTCCAGGCTGCCTGGTTTTATCAGCAAGGGGCCTGGGTTTTCTGCCTGAGTTACGGGAATCTGAGGCAATTTATTTCCACCGCAAGACAGAGGCTTTAGAGGGCAGCGTGGTGAGGCTCCAGCTTCGCTTTTGGTGTTCGCAGCAGGGCAGGTGAGGTGGGAGCAGCCGGGTACCCAGACAGCCAGCAGCATGAGGAGGCACGGGGAGCAAAGCAACGCCCAGGGAGTCGCCTGCAAAGGTTAACACAGAGTGGTGACCCTCCAGGGGGTCCGTCCAATCTGCCCCTTACAGGATGTGGGCTCTGTCCCAGCCTCCTCCAGAAAACACGGAGTCTGCTTGTCCCTCTGTTCAGAGTCCATTCATCTCCCTTGACTGAGGATGGATTTCTCACTGTTTGGGGATCCCAGTACCCTGGCAGGTTGGATTAAATTGGGGAAAACTGGTTTTTTCAGTAGCTTGAAAGAGAGAGTTTTACAGTTTAATTCAGACAGGTTTTGTTATTTGCCTTCCAGATGAAGGCTAGTTACTTCTAGGCCTAGTGTTGTCTGCACCAGAGAGGATCTGGTCCACTCCCAGAGAGCATCAGAGTTGCCTCTGACAGGCCTGGATTGCAGTGGGAACATCTGGAACCCAGTGCCTGAGGGTCAGCAGAAGCAGGACTGCCAAGGTGCCCCGGCACAGCATTTAGCGAAGCTAATGCAAAACCTTAAAGCTCCCTGAGCCCCTAACTGATGACTGCATCTGGGATGTGTTGGCCTCACATTGAAAAGGACGAGTTCAGCTATGGGAAATTCAGTTCCAGCTGGGTTAATGTCCTCCCCTACCAGTTTTGGTGACAAGAGACAGAATACTCTAGCGACCTGGAAGCAGTAAGGACAACATGGGAAACCGAGCTGACCTAAATCTTACAGAGGGTGTTATGACACTGGGGAAAATACCATTCAGGCATCCACTCAGCACAGTGGTTCTATCGGGCAGCAAAGATGTTCATGATGTGGCTCTCAGTCAGTCTGAAGAGGATGATAACACTGGGTGTAGAGTCAACATGCCAGATAGAGAATGACAGTACAAAGCCTGAATGGTATAACAAAATAAGGTACGAAAGTCAGACACATTGATGTGTTACAGCCAGGACAAGCAGGCATTTTTGGTTTCCAAACAAACCAAAATGCCAAAATGGAGGTGGGATGGCAAGGTTTCCAGAGGCAGAACCCCTTGCAGAAGAGAAAGAACCACACTGAAGGTTGCGAACGTAGTACGCATTCCTCGTTTGTTTGATGTTTTACTGTGGGACGTGGGGGATTTGTAGGATGGGTCAGTAGCATGCAAAGACCTGGAACAAAACTTGTGGGCCAGCTCAGTTAAACGGCTGGAGCAGAACCAGCTCGGCAGGCCACGGAAAGCATTCGGCCGAGACAGCCTGCTCATCTCAATTCATCTAGACAAATTTCCAGACAAATGCGCCAAGCTGTGCTCAATGGAGTGACAGGGAAATTACTAATTAAACTGAAGATGATGGGATTAGTGGGAAGAAATAGAAGTCGGGTACAGAAGCTGTACCTCTGGACAGAGGCAGTAGCAGGCTAGACAGAGTTCACCACTGGAGTTTCTCTGGAATCGATCCTGGGATTGATCTTGTTTATTCTCTCCATGAATGATGTTGTCATAAGAAGTGGAAGCGCTTAGGTTAAGCCAGCTGATGACGCAGAAGGGGGAGGCATTGTGAATGCAGAGGAGACGGGAGATCAAACAGAAAGCAGCAGACAACCTTGAGCACGGAGACGCAGGAACGAGTTGAAATTCAAGAGCACGAAATGCAAGACTAATCACAGGGTTGGGGTTTTTTGTGCTAGACAGGGAGTGTGTCAGTTGGACATGACTGAGGAGGAGGTGAACTTCGTTGTAGCAGTCATGGGTGATTATGAACCACCAATGAGCTAAAGGCACAAAAAGGCGAACGAGACCCGAGGGGTTTGGGATATTGCCAGTAGAAGCAGGAAATTATTAATAGCATTTGCGAAGTACTGACAAGACCTCATCTAGCATTGGGTAGGAGTCCTGGACAGGTAGGCTGAATTCTTGCCAGAAGCAGTGCAGAAAAATTCTCTGAATAGGATCAAGAGACTGGAGATCCTGTTTCACAAATAAAACAAAAGATGGAGGGAGTTATCTTCTCCACTGGTTTGCTAGTGATATCCAAGCACACCAGAAAAACTCAGTAATTAGAAAGCAAGGATCCTGACAACCCCAGACACCCTGTGTCCCTGTGTCTCCCTCCCATCTGAAACCACCTGAGCCCTTGCCCTCCACAGGATCTGTTTTGTAGACAGCCCATTTCCACCCTGCTCCTTCCCCCTCCTCGCCTTCGTGCCTGGAAACTGATCCCCACTTCAACTCTAAATAGGCAAAAAGAAAAGGAAAGCCAGTAGACTGGGTCTTTTGTACAGCAAAGCAGATTAGGGGCCTCCCAGGGACTTGCAGCTTGTAAGAGGGAAGGGCTGGGAGATGGAGGGAGGCAGGGGGGTGGCTCTGCTCTCCTCCACAGACAGTGAAACTCAGACCTGCCTTTGGTCTGCTCCTTGCAAAGTCTTTTTTGTCCACCTTCCTTCCTTTTTCCCCCTGGCTTGACATTGTGGATCAGCTTTTGGGGGACTAGGATCTTTTCAGTTCCTGCAATGGATTTAATTCCTGAAACGTGTGTCCTGTTCCCTGCTCCCATGCCGAATCAAGAAAGCATTCGCCCAAACAAAAGCCAAATCTCCCTCCTAGGGGCAGTCAGGAAAAGGGGTCTCTGGAGTGGTCTCTGGTTTGAAGACAAAAGGTTCCTTGGACTATAGACAAGCGGGTTAGTGCCACCATGGATTATAGAAACAGCTGTGGAAGCAGGGATTAGCCACCACCTGTGTGACAAAGGCTACAGGTCTCCAGTCCCAGGGCCAGCAGGACACAGGGCAGATGCTTTGTGCTACCTGTCTGCCTGAGCTTGACTCTCAAGGTGCTTTCTTTATTTTCAACTTGCCCCCACCAAATGCAAAGTCCTTAGTCTAGGATGAGCCAGACTTGCCTAGACCCCAGTTTGGACAATCTCGGCTTCTTTTAATTTGAGTTGACCAATTCCCTCTTTCCTACAGCCCAACCCCTCTTTGGCTGTGGGCTGTAGGAAATGAGCTGGTGTGGTGAGCACACTGAGGCAGAGCAGCGCTTGGGTACAGGGCAAGCACAGACCTTGCCACTGCACTGAGCTGCTCCTCGTGCAGCAGCTTGGTCTGCCATGGGGCACTGGCTTTCTTAAAGCCTCTTGACCTGAAGGGAAGCTGCTACACCTTTTTAAGTGCTCTGTAATGTCCTATTTGTTGGTGTGTCCACGCAGCACCCCGTCCCTTTAGCCCTTCTGGGCTCAAGCTTTGTCCTCTGTAAAACAGCCGTAGCATAGACCCATCCTCTGGCAGGGGACTCGCAAAGCTAAAATCACTACCACTTTTGAAACATTCAGCTATTTTAGTGAACTCAACTGAAAAGCTTTTTAAGAGACTAATAATCCTACCTCCCTAGCAGAGATTGAATAATGTGCAGTAAATCCTGCCTCAGGCTTCAGGCACTGAACAACACGGAACAACATGGTGGAAAAGCCTTGTGAGACTTTTTGCTAATGGTGCAAAGTCTGTCCTGTGCGTGGGACGAACGAGGGTCCCCCAGAAAATAGCTCAGCTGTGGAATTAACTCTAAATTTGCTGCAACCAGATTGTTTTAGGCAATTTCATGTGTATATGCATGTTTTGTTCTATAACAGTCGGTTATACAGTCCTTTTTGTCAAAGAGTTTTCGAGTTAAACTTTAAACAAAAAACCTCACCAGAAAGGTAATCCAACACTGGAACTGTCTGCCCAGGTGGGGCAGTGGGGTCTTCATCCCTGGAGATACTCAAAACCTGATGAGATGTGGTACAAATCAACCTGCTTGAGCTGGATCTTCTTTGAGACAGATGGTCGGACGACATGGTCTCCAGAGGCTCCTGCCAACTTCAACTGTTCTTTAATTTTTAAAGAGCTGTAGAAGGATGATTTAGCCTTTACATTTCAGGACACAAGATTTGCCATGGGAACTGACCATCCAGATGCAAAAGCACTGAGCCTGCAATCCCTTGAGCTGAGGGCAAGGAGACACCCTGCTACCCACAGAGCATGAAAAGCCTCTTCTCTTTGCTTCTTCCATTTGGCCAAGAGAAAAAGACAGTAGTGGTGGCCTGAATCATGGCACTTGTGGGTTTTTCCTGTTGCTGACAATAATGAGGGGCAGCATTAATTTTCAGGCAACTGATTTGGTGTCTTTCCAAGGGCCTCTGGCAGTGGGGTTTCTCACTGAGGGCCCTGTTTTCTTCCCGTCCCTTTGCAAGCATTACACTTTCACCTAAATTGCAGGCTCCACTCTCCTGGTTGCAGGTTTTTTGACATCCTTGCCTTTGATTTTCAGATCCCCATCGTTCTTCTTTAAACACGGGCTCTCCTCGTGGAAACCCCCAAAGTGGGTGGATCTGCAGGGGCACCAACACCGAGTGAGTGTGGCAGAGATTAAAAACCGGGCTGGTGAGGGTGGCAGAAGGCACAGCACTAAGGTACAGCCCCAGAGAAGGGCATGTGAACTTGGTGCTTCTTGTAGCCTGGAGTGATAAGACTAAAGGAGAAAAACTGGGAAACTGGGATCAGCACACAGCTTTGACAGACTTTCATGTCTACAAACCTACAAATGCTACAAAGCCACTCAAAACAGATTTATCTGAACTTCACCAAGTCCTCACCTTGGATCATGGTGCTACTGCAGCAGGACCTAAGGCAAGAGGCACCCACGATGCTGCTAAATGCCACAGCATATTTCCTGCTAAAACTGGGGCTGCCTCACTGCCGAGCCTGTGGCTTCTGAAGGAGACTAAAAACACCGGTCTTTACCAGATAAAGCTCAATAAAGCTGGGTATTTCCAAGAACAAAGGAAATTAAATTCTCCAGACTGCACTGTAGAAGTGACCCCCAATGTTCTGTGGCCCAAACCACTGTAGAATTATAGATACGATTCTTTTAGGCATAGAGACTTGACTTTTTAGAATCAGAATGATGGACTTTTTTTTCCTGGAACTTTACTTTTAGTCTTTAAAATGGAAAATTCCAGAAGAGAAGGAGAACTTATAGGTTCCTAGGAACGTCAAGGATCAACTGTTTCCTATCAGAAGGCAAGACAGGAGCCAAAGGTGACCCCAGTACAGGCTCTGCCCTCACCAGTCACAGCCCTCTTGTGTTACACTCGCATCCTGGGAAGAGGGGGAACTGGAGCTGGGAATCAGAATGTTCAGACCAACCCCAGGGAAGCAGCAAACATACCGTTTCATACAACATGAAATGAGATCTAACAGGGAAGAGGAGAGGGAAGGTGGAGGGGGATCCATTATTCATGAAGGCAACAGTAGTACAACAGAGCTTGCACAGACCCATGCAGCGCTGGATAAGGTTACTGCAGAAACAAGGGTTGGTAATGGTATGCCAAAGCTCTGCTTCTTGGGTGTAGAAAGCAGAGAGGCATTGAGTCCTTCCTTTTCCTTTCTTTTCCCTTCTTTTCTCTTTCTTTCCCTTCCTTTCCCTTCCTTTCCCTTCCTTTCCCTTCCCTTCCTTTCCCAGCAGATAACGCTCTCCTGGGGTATATGACATCAGAAACAAGCTTCCTTGGAAAGCTCTACTCTTGGTCCTTTGAGGAAGATTTGGGAAGTTATAAACCTGTAGAGCACAGGAGGAGGGAGAAGCAGACCCCAGAGAGATGGCAGACAAGTGAGATCAAGGTTCTCCGCCTCTCACCGAGGCTGATCCTGATTTCCTCAACAGGGAAACCTATCAGGGCTTGGCACTTGTCTCAAATGACAGCACGTGTTTGCTACGGCTCTATGGTTTCTCACAAAGCAATGATTTCTTTTTTTTTTTTCTTTCCTGTTTGCTGCTTTCTCATTCTCTTTGCAACCAGAGCTGCCGGCTGCTGTGTGGCAGGCTGGCTGTGGGACACCATTTACAGATGGATGGGTGAGCAGGCACCTGTGTAACGCTGACTGTTGCAACATGGAGGACATATCCCAGCAGCTGTCCTGAGGAATTAAACATCTCTGCCTGTCTGGACAGGAAACTGGGCTCTGGCTTTGCACTGCTTGGCTTGGAAGCATCCTGAGAGTAAAAAAGAGGGTGAGCCACAGAGCTGGGTTGATGTGCAGAGGAAGGGCTGTAGCCTTTACAGCTCATAATGGCATCACCTGCAGTGGTTTCTGGGGCGACTTAAACTGTGTACGATGGGCTAACTCTAGCCCTTCTTTCAGGCAACAGTGGTGGCTGTTACCTGCATCAGTGTTGCTGCTGGAACTCAGTCCGGTGTGTGGGGCAAGGAGGGGATTGTTTCCTGGGCACTTGGTGGTGTGTATACACAACACAGGTGGTGGGTAGCACAAACAGTGAGGCATTCTGCTTAAACTGGTGTGTTCCTGCTCACCTTTTAGTTGATGTGTAGGGGAGAGGCAATGGGGAGAGGATCATCTGTTAAAAACACAATCAGATGTTGAAGGTGAATATGGACTGTGGGCTACGATCCAGGGGAAAAAAATCCACCACTCACTGCAATGCTTTTGTTTTGCCTTGAATAGAAGCAGATCTGAAATCCTGGAGGTGGTAGAAAACGAAGTATTTCCTACCCTGGGCAGCTTGTGCAGGGCAGAAATGTGTGCAGGCTTGTGCAGTGAGGGTGATCCCTCCACTCAGCAGCTGAGGAGGCCCTGGGATTGTGACACCCTTATAGGGGCCACTTTGATGGACTCGAGCATGGGCTGAATCAGGCCCCTGTGCAAAGAGAGCTCTTCCTCAACTGAGGGAGGCTTTGCAGGATCAGACCCTGCTGGTGCTGCAGGAGGTGCTGACACCAAATCAGTGCATGTCATCGCCAGGCTGTGCCTGAAGGGATGTATGGCTCGAGCACACTGGCTTGGATCATGTCCCATGTATAGTACTAGGGCTGCCAGGCACTGCAGCCAGAACATTTAGTGCTCACCTGGAATACATTGCACGATATATTTAGAATGCCTCTTTTTTTTTATTTCCCATTGTTTTTAATTGCATTCAGCTTTTTTGATATTTCTGCCGGTGGTCGGCCACATGGTTTTGCAAAAAAAAGCCACCACTGAGCAGCGTGTGGGCCCTGTGTCTGCCTGTGAGCCAGGTCCCATCTGGCTGTAATTACTAGCTTCACATCAGCAGAAGAGTGTAATATTTAAACACAAATGTTTGATGTTTGCATAGCAAACCTCAGGATGGAAAGCTCTTGATAATCAGCCTGCAGGGAGGAGGTGGGCTTGCTGCAGGTGAGCACTGAGGTGTGTGGGATGCAGCAAGACTTTGCGGGGTTTTATGGGGATAGAGAGAAGAGCAACACTGAATGCAGAAGCCCTTCATGCCTCGCTCTGGGCAGAAGCTCCACACAGCATTGTAATCCTCATTCTTAGGCAGAGAGGCTACGAGACATGCAGAGCGCTGTGGCGCAGGGCAGATGACCCTGCCAAGGATCTCCCATCTCCTCGCATTCAGAACATGTGAGGAGGTCACTGAAGCTTGCAAAATGGTAGAAGAGCTCCTGAAATCAATAGAGGCTCCTTGCCCTGAGTAGTAGCCATCAGGATGGATGACAACCCTTGTTAGGTTTCAGCAGCTCAAGCACCAGCTACGCCTGGAGAGCAGGGAGCTGGAGCCAAACTCACAGAAACATGGACAATCTATTGCACTGGCCCCTAAAAATTAAGCTTGAGCAAGTGTTAGCCACCTTCTCTGGCAGAGATAAGATCCAACCCATAGTACCCTTCCAAAGAACCTTCCCCTGCTTGTAGTGGACACAGCATGAGATCTCTCGTGTATGGCACTTTGCTTCCCTGCCCTTCAATCCCAATCCTTTGGGGAAGGAAAACAACAAGCTTGTACTTCGCCCTGCTCCAATTGGGACGACAAGTGAGAAAACGGCTTCATCTGCTCCCAGGCACATCTGGAAGGTGACAGACACGTGTGCTGCCTGCAGCATCCTCTGTTTAGCATCAAGGTCCAAGCACGACCGTGCACGCCCAGCCAAATGAGAGTCCTCGAGCTGCTGGCCCCTGTGCCACCTCCTGTAGGGTACACAGCACCCTTGTTTTGTTCCTGATGGAGAAGAAAAGCCATGCCTGGAGATCGCTCTCGTTCATAACGCCATCACGGGGCTAGCAGCTGGCTCTTCCTGAGCTTGTCCAGACAAGGTTCAACCTGTCACAACTTGTCATTTTCTAAGTGCAGGAGGCTAGAGCTTAGGATAACAGGATAATAATAGGATAACAAATGCCTCCTCAGTGTCTCAGGGGGTTTGGGGACCTATTCTCTGCAGCTTGCACACCCAAGGTGAGCCAGCCCTACTGTCGTCACTGCCTCCGAGGAGCATTGCTCATCTCGACAAACTTTAAAGCTGCATCCTGACAGACCAAAATAAATCAATCAATAAATAAATCGTCCGTCTCGTCTACTGGATTCTGCAGTTTATTTCCTCGGCGCTGATGAAAAATAGTTGGATGCTTAGTAGCTTCATGAGACTAATTATGATAAACGGCCCCATCGCTGCTAATATCCGGACATTAATTCCCAGATGGAGCTGCAGAAAATGTCAGGAATGGAAATGTCAGCTCTCTAAAAGGACCTGGCAGGTATTGAAGTGGGGACTGGAACGTCAGCAGAGGAGGGAGTAGGGGGAGATCTGGGAATTAGCAGGATGTCGGTACACATTTGGAAGCTATAATTCTTCTCACTTGATTGCCCAGTTCCTCCCAGCAATGCCACAACCACAGCTTTCTTCGGATTTTGCCTTCTCTGAGCTCTGCTCCCTGTACCGAGGCAAAAGACTGGCACTCACTAAGCAGGTGACACTTTCTTTGGGCAGAAGAAGCTCAGCCTTGAGCTTCAGGGATCTCCTTCCTGCTGAGATTCCCAGAAATGTCACCCTGCTCTGCAGGATGGACACACCAGTAATTCCCTCTGCACTGGGTGGGGGGCAGGCAGGTTGACAGGCAACGAAAGGTCACACCCAAACTCTTCTTCCATTCTCCTCTGGGTTTCATATCTGCATTCATATTTACATTGCTACAATTACCAGCTGAATACAAAAATATGATGGAAAATAGCAAAAACCCCACTCTCTTAGGGTTTCTGTTTCGGGTTTGTTTGTTTGTTTGTTTGTTTGAAGGGGGTTTGTTTGTTTCTGATTTTTTGTTTGCTTTCCACCAACAGTTTTAAATAGCTTCTTGTATGTAAGAGGGCTATTTATGGAGAATATTCCCTGCCAAGTGAGAAGGTACTTCAAGAGTAGATGCACCAGCCAGAAAAATGATATGAATGCCCAACTACTGACAGCACTGTGTCAATGATGGCAGGAAGTCGGGCTGGCACCTGGTGCAATAAATCAGCTGATGAACAAGTTCAAGAAAGTCTGTTTTGAAGCCATTTGAAATCAAAAAATGTTGGGTTGTCCTCTCGTGGTACAAAGACATGCACTGGTTTTGCTGCTCTGTTCAGCCCGCTGGCTCAGGCCCTGCTCTGTACAGCATCTGAAACAGTGGTGTTCAGATGATGATCTATTCCAGCTTTTGGCACACACTTTACAGTGGAAAAAATGTGAACAGGTTGGGGATTCCTTGATCAGATGCCAGTTGGTTGAAAGAAAGGCTTTTCACAGGAGTCTGTTGCTGTTTGTCAGCAAAGGCTGGAATTTTTGCTCAAAGCCAGATCATTTCCACATTTACCTGCTGAGAGGAGATTTAACATTGAGCCTGACGGGTCTGGTTCAGACCACAGACTTGAACCAGAACTCTCCACACCCCCCAGCAAGTTCTCCTGTGGTAGGGAGCCAAGATGCCTCTGTCTCTCATGAAAAGCTTGAAGTTCCTCTGGAAGCTTCAGGGAAAATTTCCAGCCTTTCTAAAAGCAGGCAAGTAACGGGGAAGTAGCTGCACCACATTTGCTGCGGAGCTACAGAGCTCCAAACCCCCTGTGTATGTTCTGACAGATGACCTGTCATCTGCATGGAATCTGGACATTGATCTGTTGGGACTTCTGAGGAATTTAAGGGTCTAGCTCCAGGAGATTTGGGAGCCAGAGGGTGGGATACTTGGGAGCACCTCTGCCACTAACCCTCTCTGGAGCCAAGGTGCCTATAAAGTACATATGGTCTCTTCTTGGAAAAATCTCCCATCTTACTGGGAGCTTGCTGGCTGACAAGCTCTTTCTGTCTGCAGCCCCATGGAGAACGTGGCAGCGTTGCATTTGAGGCAGTTCTGGCCAATTCAGCTGAGCCAATTGTGTGAAAATGGCTACTGAAAGCTCCTCTGCCCGCCGCTGCTGAGATCTCATCACTGAGGCTTGTTTATCCCCTCCATCCCCACTGCTCCCTGCCTGCTCAGGCTTGGCCCTGGTAATTCTCGCTGTCATCTTCCTCCTTCTGGACAGCCCCACGATTTTGTCTGTCTTCCTTGGGGAAGTAACCTCTGCCTGCAAATTCCCTGGGGAAGGCTTCTGGCTGGGTTAATGGTGTGATCCCCAATGTGAGAGAACACGCCCTGGGGAGATGATGTACTGTGGCACAGTGGTGGAGACGAAAGATGAAGTTAACTAACAAGAATGTCACTATTGGAGTCAAAGTCTCATTTGCTTTCTGAAGCAAAAGCTGGCTGGAAAGTACAGAACTTGCAGCTACAAACTGCTCACTGGTCCCAGCCTGACTGAATTCAAGGTAACAGTCTTGTGTCAAGAGAGCTTTTGAAAACAGCAGGAATATGAAGAGAATCTGGCTTGATATCACCTCCCCAGGATCAGCCTGCCCCTTCAGGAGAAGTGCTCAGGCAACACGAAGCCAGACCTTGTCCTGACTCTCCCTGCTTTATGGCTTTCTCATGGCTTTGTGCCTTGGGGTTCAATCTGAGGACTTTTTGTCAAACGTACTGTTAGCATTGTCAACGTGTGGTGTTTTACTCTAGATTAATGCTGTATCTTGTGTGTGGGAACACATGTAGGTGTGGAGACAGAGAAATCTAGGGCCTTATTCTCTAGTGGCCTTGTGCTTTAAGGATCATTTACACCTTCAGCAAAATGTGTGTGGGGTGGGTATGGAAACACTGCTAAATCTGATGGGGCCTGCCACCCACGGTAGGGGGTAGGTGCAAGTGATGGAACAAAACAACCAGCACATCATCTCCAAGGTCCACAGAAGTTGGGATTTTTGCTATTTTATTATTCCTCCCATAACTAAGGGAAGGTTGTTCTCTGTAGAAAGCAAGTTTGGTGTGATACGAGGTTTTCTGGGGTGTTGAATTGGGATAGATGCATGAGAGCCAAATGAGTGAAAGTGGAGGGCAGGAAAAGCGGCTCCAACAGCTCAGACCAAGTGGGAGAAAAGCTGGGCTCTTCAGCCAGAAAAGAGTCTCAGAGACAGAATGAGCCACTAGCATGTTTCACATATTTCTCCTTTTCAGTGCCAGCTCACATCCTAACACCTGCTGAAACTGGTTTGATTCTCATGTCTGGTAACTTTGTGAAAGGAGAGTTCTCTCCCTCCCTGTGAGTCCAGACTCTGCTAAGCTTTGCTCATGCTTTCACTCCAGTGGTGTGAAAGGAGACAGGGAGAGTAGTGTATTCCTTCTCCCAAAACAGCCTTGCACTAAGGAAAATACTGGGTAAGTCACTGACCAGTGTGTTTCAGCAGGGACTCAGGAACCTCTTCTTGGGGAACTGTTTTCTTGGGAACTCAGCATCACCTCTAAGTATGGATGAATCTGTGGCCTCAAAAGAGCCCATGATAAAAAAGGAGCACTAAGAAGAACTGTCAGAAGAAAGACAACACTAAACCTTTTGTGCTGGCCCAGCTGGGGACAGGATCTCAGCTCGGACTGATACGAGAAGGTGAAAGCAGCTGTGCCAACCACCACCACTGCCACTTTGGACCTGCCCTTTGCAAGCGGGTAGGTACCACATTCCCCTGCCCAGTCTCCCTGGGGTTAGGGAGCACCCATGGAAGCAGGACACAGTGCCAGCACATCCTGCTGCAACAGCTGGGAGCAAGTCTCTGGAGAACCAGAAGGGCCTTTTGAAGGCAGGTGAGGCAATGGATCGGACGTGGCAGCACATGGATGCAGAGCAGGTGGCTCACACACCTGTCTGCTTTCTGCTCTGGCCTGGCAGGTTTGTGAAGGCCCAGTCAGTCGAATCAGTGGGGCTTTCACCTCCTGACTTCCTGAAGCATTTTGTGGTGAAGTTTGAAAGCTTGGTCCAAAATGAAGCCCAGCTGACCACAGGGAGAGCAAGACCTACTGTGAATCCCAGTCCACTGCAGGGGGGACGAAGCCAGCATGAAACAGATGCAAATTTTTCCCATGCAAAGGGCAACAGGGCTCCACCATTGTTTCCTCTCAATCAGAGAAGCCATCTGGGATGTGACTCCAGGGAACTCCAGCAAGAGCTGTAATTATATCAAACATAATTGAGGCAAGCCAGCAGCACTCCTTACTTAAGTAAAGCGATGAGGCCAGCAAAATGACAGAGGATGTACACCTGGGAGTTTCTCCAGCATCCGCTGCTTTCAGTGGGGCTGGGAGCAGTTCAGCCTGGAATGCAAATCCACCCAGAGCCCTCCTTGCTGCACGGGGCTGATCCTGTGAACACTTTGGCAGCAGCTGGGCATTGCTGTGAGGGAGCTTGCTTATCTGGAGAAGCTTGTGTTTCTTCTCTGAGGCTCTGCCTGCCCCACCTTCTTCTGTCCAAACCCCGCAGCCCCTTACTTGCAAATTTCCGGATGGCACAAATGCCTCGCCACCCTTGACTACCAGGCCCTTTGCCCCCGGCAGGTGCCCAGGCAGGGAGAGGAGCCAGTGCTCTTGGCCTGGGCTCTGCTGCCTTCCCATGGCATGCCCCCCATCCTGGTGCCTCTTTGTCTAATTCTCTGCCCCCACACAAGGCCATGTGGGCATCCCTCGGGCCAGCTGTGTTGTCCTGCTCCTCTGGCCCTGCTTTCTAGGACATGCACCTCTCCCAGGTGCAGAGCTGGGAAGCAGCAGGACTTACTGTCAGCCTGGATGGGGCCAGCAGGCATTGGGGATCTTAAAAGAGCTATGAAGCAGCCCCTGCCCAGCCGCCTGCCACAGCTCTCCTCCTGCAGGAGCCTCCACTCGTCTCCTGTTTAATCCTTTCCTCCTCCTCCTCTGCCCTTTGTACTCCTTCACTGTAGATCTCTTACGGCTTGGGTATTTTCCTCTTTAAATCTTTTCCTCTCTGCTTTTCCACCTCCTTCCTCCCCCCCAAAATAATCCAAACCTGTTCTTCCTCACTCCCCCGCAGGGCTGGCACTGCTTGTCCCTTCCCCACCGTTCCCTCTGTGGGGGACCAGCTTGTTGAGGCCTGTTCAACAGGACTCAGTGCCACTTTTTCTTCTGTAGGCAAGACATGTTCTCCAGGGCCAGTAGTTCCCTGTCCCCACCCAATATGATCTTTTAGCTCAAGACTTTCACGGGTACACCAGGTTGATGTAGACAAGCCATCGTGCAACTCCACATCAGCACCCTGTCTGCCTGCACTGGTTTTGGGGATGGGATGGAGGAAGAATCTGCTGGACCTTCCTGGACAGTGACCAGCAGGGTTGGCAGCCAGCTGATGCGGAAGGTGGAATGGGGACAGCAGTTACCCAGCCCCTCGCCTTCCTCGCACGGGGAACGGGGGCTGTCCCCAGTGGCGCTCGGTGGCTCCTCGCTGGGATGGCCGAGCACCCGCACCCTGGGGCTGGCAGCCCTGGAAGGCAGGGGTTGGTGGTGGCTCGGTGGCAGTGCTCCACAGCGGTAGCCTCTGGTGGCAGCTCTAAGTCGGCCCTAGTGTGGCGACTCAGCGGTGACTCTGAAGTAGCAGGGGCGGCTCTGCGGTGTCCCCGTGGTGGCAACTCAGAGGCGCCGGTGGCAACTCCGTGGTAGTGATTCTTAGGTGGCTCCAGGTCTCTGCGACGCAGAGCAGCAGCTGAAGTGGCACCGGGAGCTTTGCGGTGTCCCTGCGGTGGCTCGGTGGTGGCTCTGAGGTGGCACCGGGGGCTCTGCACAGCCCCGCGCTGGCAGCTGCAGGTTGGGGCAGACCCCGCCTCCCCAGGAGGGCGCTCCCCCCCGGCTCGGGCGTGGCGTTGCCCGGCCCGCGCTGCCCCGCGCCTCCTCCGGACCAGCCCAACGGCCCTCGCGGGGGGGGGAGCCGCAGTCTCCAGCCGGAGCCTTCTGCCCGCCCCTGCTCCCGTGGCAACGCGTGCGGCGTCGGGGCGGACTGGGGTCGGTCGGTGCGTACCGCCCGCAGGCAGGGCCGGACGGGGCCCCACCGGCCCCCGGAGCGGGCCTGGGGCTGCNCCTCGGAGCATGGGGAGCGGGGTGTCCCCGCGGCTGGTGCACAGGCTGGGCTCTGGGAGCTGCTCCTGGCGCTGCCCCATCTCCACACGTCGCACGTTAACAGCCCCTGGGCTGCTCCTCCCGCAGCCCGGGGTCTGTCAGAAATTAAACCAACAGCAGCGCTTGTTTCATCCGTGTTACGCTCCGTAGATGACACAGACATTGTTGGAGTCGCGGTGTAAATGCTTGGCGGGGTGTCCTGCAGCACCTCCCGCGGCTGTCAGCCCAGGCCGTGCCGCCGAGCCCCGGGCGTCACGAGCAGCACCGGCCGCCATCCGCCTGTGCTGCTCCCCCCGGTTCAGGCGGTGCTTGCGTGGTGCTTTCCCGTGGAGAAAAGAATGCATTTAAAAACCCAGAGGAAAATCAATTTTAAAACCCTGCAAATTGTTGGAGGGAATGGGCTGCTATAAAACTCGAAATTACTTTCAACTCGCTTTTTAAAGTGGAAGGGATTTGAAGTACGGGATAATGTTTAAAGCAGTTTGTTGAGAGCGCATCACCTTGTCTGATCTTATATTGTATGGCTTAAATTATAGGAAGAAGGAATTTCTCCATGTTGGTGTCCAGATGGTCTAGTAGCTGGGGTTCTGCCTATCTAAGGATAAATAGATTTTAGATAAATACTAGATTCAATCTGCGGTTTTACTTAGGGGTTAGATGATATTTAAAGTACTATTCTCTTGTTCTGTTGCAATTTTTAGCCATTTTGAACCTTATTTGAAAGAAAAGAGTCGCATTTTGTCAAAGCTTTGGATCAAAGAATTTAAGTAGAGGCAACAGATCAAAAAGCTCGTACCAGACGTTGAGCAAGACATGTGGGAGTCTGACTTCTTGGATGTGTAAAGCCTGGATTTACCGAGAAATTGTAATTATAGTTTTGCCACAATGACACACAGACGCTGTAGCTAATGTTGTGTCAGCAGTGCCATAAGAATATGCTCTCACTTTGAATAGTTCAATTTAGCATAATGCATCGTACCTGGTATATCTAGGAAACATGCTTTTCAGGTGTGAGGGAGCATGACTGAACTAATGCAGAGATAGGTGTTTCAGCAGTCGGGAAAAGGTTTTATAGCTAAAGCTGGGACAGCTTGGTGCCAGGCAGATGCTTGCCAGCGAAGAACAGGGAGAGGCTCCCAGGTGTGCAGGGGCAAGGGGGAGAGAAGGGTTACTGAGGAGGGCAGAGAAGCTGCTCTCAGGAAGACATCTCACCTGCTTGCAACGAGCCGGACTCCTGTTTCCTCCACCTTTGTACCTCTCCTTGTCGAAGGAGAGCTTCAGTCCTGAGGAAAGTGTTCCAAGCAGGAAGGGATTGAAGGCTGTGGATGTGGCAGGTATCCAGCCTCCTATCCCCAGCTGGAGTGTGACGGGGCACTGGGCAGTTTCACTGCTCTTCCTCAGGATCCCTCGGACAAACAAGGAATCCTTGAGCACAAGCTGTGTGGTACCATCAGCAACTGCTGTAGCAGAGCTGACTGAAAGCTTTGAACTGCCATTGTGCGCTCGCTGCAGGATGGAAGGTGTTCTCTCCCGTAAGCCCTGGCAATCCATGCCAAGCTCTGCTGCCCAGGGATGAGGGTCGGGGGTCGCTCCTGGATGGAGAGAGGGGAGGACAGCCCTAAGTCTGCATTCTTTCAGGGGTGTGGAAAGGCTCTTGGTGTTGGAAGCCTGGAAAGGGAACTGCTCTGCAGTCAACTCCTTGGCTCAGCAGCTAGGCTGAATAAAAGAGAGGGTCTCTCTTCTTGTCTTTGAAACCAGCCTGGAGACCATTCCTGAGAGGTGGATGGGACCAGCCGAACCACTTGCTAGCTGGCACTGAAGCGAGCTCCCCACCATGCTCCGGGAAACCTCCTTGTTGGAAAACCCAGACACGTCCCAGCAGCTGGGGTGGCAGAAGAGTAGGATTCCCTTTGTGCTTAGCAGTTCTCCCATATCTGCATCAGCTTTAGTGCTCTCAGACAAGCTGTTTTACTGATTTGTTTGGGGAATTGCTGGGAAAACTTTGGATGCCTGGTTTTGTTCTTTATTTTAAGTGCTGTGTGTCAGGTTTTATTGCAGTTGCAAACACAGGACCTTCCCTCTGTGCAGCTGGGAGAGCATGATGGATGCTTTTGATCTGGACACTGAGTAGGGGTTTGTTTTATTTTGAGATAAGTGCTCAGGAAGGACTTTACAGAGGTGTGAGTGAGTACACAGGGAGCAAAGTGGCAAAGAATTAGGCCTGCTGCGGGCTGGCTTGGTACACTTTTCCCCAATCGTGGGAACTTGTCCATTCGTGGGCAGCAGCCACGTTATTTTGATTCTAGGCAGAGATTGCCAGTCCTGCTAAATTGGGAATGGGTTCAGTCACTCATCCCTGCTAAAGGTTCAGATGAACCTTGTGTCCTGGAGCTGGCTTCTTTAAATTGGGTGGGTTTAGGATTCTGGTCCTAAGAGGCAAAAGTAGAGCAAGTCATGTTGCCACGGTGGCCCTGCTCCCAAGAAGAGGACGCTCAGGTGACACATCAGGAGAGGCGCCGCAGGGTCGTTCCGCCTTGCTGCTGTTCTCTGTGCCGGTGCAGCAGGCACGAAAGAGTCCAGCAGTGATTCATCAGGAATCCTTGGATCTTGGCTGATTCCAATCAGTCCTGCTGGGCTGCTAAAATAGATACGGCCAGAGCATAAAATAGCTAATAAAAACAAAATCCTCCATGGAAAATTCATTCTTCAGGGTGTGAGGTTCCAGTTGCCATGCCAAAGCAGAGCTGAGTGGAGAGAGATTTGAGATTTTCTAGCTTGAAGGAGGGGAGGGGGTATTATTGATCTCATCTCCCAGGTCTTTCCAATCTGTTCGTTTACTCCATTTCACTTAAAAGATTCGCATCATGGTAACCTTGATTTATTATCTGATTTCTTTTTTGATTCAACCTCTCAAAATTGTGCACTGGCTTGAACCTGCGGTAATAAACCAGCACAGTTATTCCCTCTTATCTCTGGCATGCATGTAATGCTTTCTCTGTGGCCTGTACCCGATTCATTCTCACAGACAGGCAGCAAGGTGAAATTTTGAAAAGATGGCCCTCTCTCATCAAGAGTATAGGGCGAGCAGAGTTTTCACTCCATTCAAGAGCAGAGCAGAGAGGGCATGGCAGGAAGGGATTGTCCTTTGGCGTTGTCTGCAGGTCAGGATGAGACTCCAGACAAGTACTGTGCCAGCTGTGGCCTGCAAGACCAGGCAAGGTCTTTGCAGCACTTAGCTGTGAGAAGCTGGAAGACTCCTACTGCAGACCTACCGGAAGTAAGAAAGGGTGCATGGAGACAAACCTCTAGTCAAGTAGGGCTGGATGAGGAGTCTGGGTCTAGCCCTGAGCAGGGATTGATCAGTAAGCTGTATTGGCCTCGGAGTACCTTTGAGAGACACCACGGAGAGCTTTGACTCATAATTTATAGGAACAAGCTACACAGGTATGTGTGCATCATTATATCAGCACGTGTGTGCAGGCTGGAGGGGTTGGTGTCACTTTAGTTGTTCTAATTAGTTACAATAGTCATCTCTGTGTTTAGACAAGCCTAGAATCAAGGGTTGCATTATCGTCCTGCCAGAAGTCTGAGAGCTGTTCTTAATTAGTATCTCTCAGTGCACAATGGTTTTTATAAAATAAAGCTGTACAGCTGTGATATTTGCCTGGACTTGCGTCTCCCAAGGTGGAAGAGCAGAAATTATTTGTGAGCTGAGCAAAAATATCCCCTGCAGGAGGAGAAAGAGGGGAGCTTCTGGCTATATTTTATTATGTGTTAGGTGAGGCTTAAATATCTGTCGTGAATTATTTAAATGAAAGAGGCAGACTTACACCTGGGAGTAGCTGCGTTGGTATCCTAGGCTGTAGCCCACTCCCACTGGAGCCAAGTGTGACAAGGTTTTTAAGGGATTTGGGTGCAGCAAAAGTAGTTCTTCTCTTGTAGTCCCAATTTACTCAAATTCTCCTGGCAGCCTTTTGAATGCTGCCACAGATCCGGGAAACCCCTGCTGCTTAAGGAAAGCAGCTTTTCTTCTGTTTACTGCTGGTTTTCCCACTCCAAAACCCATCTGGAACAATAAAGCGATCTCTTTCTCCAGAGTTAGTGAGCCATTGAGGCAGCCACGTGAGTCTGATGGCCCCCAGGCCGTGAATGCAGCGGTTGGTATCGAATCAGGGGATCGAACCTTCCGTGTTACCCACTCATCGTAGCAAGTCAAGGATATCCAGCGCTGTGGGAGGGTGTGGAGGAGTGCCAAAGATGCAGTGTGTGACAGGCTCAATGTCTTTCCACTCATAGCAAGCCCAGGGTTACGTCACAGCATTGTTCTCCTGAGAAGATGGAGAAAGCAAGGAAGGAATTGAGGAATTTTCTGAGTAGGAGCCGTCCCAGTACCAGCAACGAGGCTTCTGCTGATGTCCCTACTCCAGGAACATCCAGTAGCTTGGGGGTAAGTGCAAAGAGCAGTTCTTTTTCCAGCACTGTCCTGAAGGGAAAAGACTGATGGTATAGCTGATGTATACATATAGGTTTCACCCCAGGTCCTTTGCTCAGAGACCTTTGTGCAAGACCTTGACCTTTACAAAGTGAAGCCATGAGGCTCATCGTGGTCAGAGTTACGCTGCCTTCCTCAGTAGCCAGTGACAGCACTGTCACGATTGCCTGGGTTTAGGATGCCAGTATGGCAGGGCAGGCTTGTGGTTGTGACTGCAGGTGATATTTGGTAGTAAAACCCTAATGACTGGCTGCCTAATCAGCCCCCAGCCGACATCTTGAGCTGACATCAGGCCACACGCTGCTGGCAGATCCCCTGCCCCTGTGCATTGGGCTGAACTTTTCAGGTATTTGTGTCTCTGAGCCTTTTCTGACCATTACTCACAGTCTCAGTTGTCCCTAAAGATCTGGTAAAGTCAGTCTTACAGTCACACTTTCTCTCTGGACCTCTGTGACCCCCGCTCACACTGTGCCGTGACTGTGCTCTGCCACTTCCCTCACATTCCAGGGTGCTTCTGCTGGCCCCCACGTGTCCCAGTCTTTGGTGAGCCAGGCGGACCTGGAGCAGCACACCCCTAAAGGTAAATACACTGAGAGAGAACATGGTGGGGCAGGAAACTGGGCTGTAACTGTTTAAGGTTGCCTGTAGTGGGCATGCTGGGAATTAGGCTGCTGCCTCTGGGTTTGTGCTCTGCTTTCATTCTCCTCTCAGTGCTTGGGAATGGTGCTGAGCTGCTTGAATATCCCGTGAAAAGTGAATTTCGTTTAGAGGTGCAGCAAAGTGATCTGAGTGGGTGGTAAAACCGTGCTTCCTTTTCTCCTGTGTATATCCACTTCCCCCAGGGTTCAGGGTGGACTGTGCTAGACCTGTAGGAGTTCTGGTCCTGCTGCCAGGACAACACTGAATTTGCATGTGTTCTTACTGTGCATGGAGCCAGCAATGTCCCTTTCCTGTGAAAATCATAGAATATCCTGAGTTAGAAGGGACCCACAAGGATCATCAAGTTAAACTGCTGGCCCTGCACATGACAACCCCAAAAATGGGACCTGCCTGTGAGGGCTGTATTTGGGACTTAGGTACCCAAAGCCAAAATCATGGTCTTCTCTCATTTATTTATTCTGCACCCAGCTCTACCCCAGAGCAGATTGTTCTCCCTAGATGCAAGGGCTCTCTGTGTGTACAGAGCTGCTGGTGCCACCTGCTTACAAGAACTTGTGTCATGGATGCTCAAATATAGGAACAGAGAATGGTTGAAGGTTTGCCAGCACTCTCCTGGCCCCTAGAGCACTCCTGGGGATATGGATCATAGACTGGCAGCGGGTGGGAAGAAAGTGTGTGTGTGAGAGGATTTTAGAGAAAGATGGGAACTGTATATACCACCCTCCTGTGCTTAGATGTGACATTTATTTTCATGAGTGAGGACAAATGACTGCTTCCTCAAGTGAATCTTGACAAGCTAGACTCATCTTTAACAAGTGGAGACAGAGCTCTATTTATGATCTGCTGCTTCTTCAAGGGGGAAGAAGCCATCAGGTTGGAAATGTAAATGCAAATGAAACACTAAGTATTGACATAAATAGTTGATAGTGCACAAAGTGCCATAATGGATGGTGCCATGGATTTGGCAACAATGAAGTGACTAAATTGGAACAGCTGTGCTCCTTGACAACAAGTACAAATCAGGGCCATTCTGTGAAGACCCCAAGCAAGAGATGCACACGAGGCTAAAGAGCTGCATTTTAGGGATTCCTCAGAATTATGTTATGGACCATGCAAGTGTTTGAGAGCACATTCATGCCAGGCTAGCTGCTCTTCCTGAGGGAGGGAAGTAGAGAGAGAGGAGCCAGTTAGTGGCTGTTTCCTTTAGTCTCTAAGCAGACAACGTACAGCTGCAAGGGTTGAGTCAGAGGCCATTTAAGAAGGACAAGGGAGTGACTTCTTAGAGGACCTTCCTGTACCTAACCATCGTGAAACATGTCTGGCTTTAGCATTATTGGCTGCTCTGCACAATTGCTTTGAAATCAAGGGTCACATCCATGACTCCAGAAGCACATGTAACATGCTGAACAGTTGGGTTCAAAGCTTGACATTCAAAACAGCCAATTACAAACCAGAACCTTAAGTTTCTCCTTGATAGAGTGTGAAAGTTCATCAAAGGAAAATCTCTCACTCCACTAAAATCTATTTTTAGTTCAATGCTTAGCTCTGTCTAGGGAATAGTGCTTTTTAAAGCTTGCATGCAATTACTTAATTTAGGTTAAGCTTCAAATTCCCAGTTTGCTGCTGTTCTATTATTTGCAACTTGTTTAGCAGTATAAACAGTTTCGTTTATTTATGGGGTAAATGACATGGTTTAATTTCTGCCAGTTCTTGGAAATGTATACTTTTTGCTTAGTCCAAATTTCTGATGAAAACGTTTGGCCAAATGGTGAGATTGTTGGCTGTTTAACTCAATTTTTTCTCACACCATTGCTGATGTAAGTGGGTGCTTTGCTTGAGCAAAAGCTGAGAAGAGAGAGGTTTGTCCCAAGGTGTGAATAGGCACTTCAGCAGACAAAGATGACCTGAGCAGCTTCTTCTGCCCTGCAATATTCATAAGCCTTTTATCACCACCTTGACCAAGTTCCTCCCAGCTATGACAGACTCTTGGTCTCAGGGCTTCCCAGAGAGGCAGGGGAATCTCATCCCCTTCTGAGGGTGATGGAAGCTGTGCACTAGAGACAGTAACTCACCCACTATCATGTAGAGTCTGTAGCAAAGCTAAGAACAAAACAGAGCTCCTTCAAGCCAGGTCAGTGCCCTGCCCCCTAAAAATCTGCAGTAATTCTCAGTAGAGGTTTCTTCTGTGCCATCATTTTGATGCTGGAAAACCACAATCACATATTGTAGCAGGGAAAAAAGGTCTTTCTTTCTGTTTCTAATTTGATGTCTGCTTGATTTCTCCTACAAATCTAGTGAAGTGACTTCTGCAGACAACCCAATAGACAGCAGAGTCCTCCTTTGTGTGTGAATGTAAAGCAAAGTGATGCCTGGTGGTTTCAGACGTGTTTCTCTTTGTCTCTTAGTCACAAAATTGAAGATGCCTGGGAACTTCAAAAGTCTCCTGGATCAGCAAATGTTTGGACCATCCACTGAGGCCCTCACTGAGTCAGATTTCCCTGTGCAATCATTTAAGCCCAAAGTGCAGATGCCTTTCAAACGGATTCCAGGGCAAAACCCTCGGAAGGTTGAAGAAGAGAGGTAAGTAACCAGAAAATGGCTAGAGGCATCATTGTTGGGTGTTGATTTTTGCTTTCAAGACACAGCACGTCAAAAATCCTTAAGAAAACCTTATCCTGTAAGGCAGTGCTCTCCAAAGTGGGGCGTGCACGCATTGCAGAGGGTGCAAAAGACAATTCACTGGGATGCGGGAAGAAAATTTCGCTTTTAAATAGTGTTTATGTCATCTTTTTGTCATTCTTTTTTTAATTTCTGGTTTTGTGTATGCTCTATAATGGGCATAATATGTCAGTACAGTAGTACATGTACATAATTCATAGGTTGGAGTAACTGATCATTCTAGGTCACTTCCACTGAATTACTTTGTGCTATAAATGAAGAAATAGACATGGATGCAATGTGTACTAAAAATGTTTTTACTGATAGGGGTGCACAGTAAAAAAGTGGAGTCGTAGGCATGGGAATGCTTATAGACACATTAAGCATAAGTTATTTCCCCTTCTGATTCAAACCAGGAGGAGACGGCTGTATCTCAGCTTTGATATTGCTGAGCTCTTAGCCAGCAAGGGGATAGACTCCAATCAGCTGATGCCGAGGCACTATGACCCTGACAATATTCCACCTATTGAGGAGACAAAAGATTCTGTCTTTCCCATCTACCTCCCATTAAAGGTAAGAGAGCAGGTTTGGTACTTGTGATCCATCTCATTGCTTATACCACAGGAGGTTTCTGAGGATGGCAGGGCACTTAGCCAGTATTGACACAGCAAGCAACAAAACAGGGAAATGCTTTGGAGCTGGCTCGGGCTCTGAAGGGTCTCTACGAAATGTTGAGCATCTTCTGCAGGATGCCCACAAATTTTGTCAGAACTAATAGTCCTTGAGGGTGCTCCTCACTGTCCTTTGTGTGTCCAAAGGGAAGGTGTCTCATGTTTCCTTCTGCATGCAGTAGTCAGCAGTATTGCTGTGGGAGACCTCTCCGGGTGTTGGTCTGTTCTCCCTAGGAAAGGGCTGGAGGTACAGATATTGCTGTTTGGGAGAAAATTGCTGACCAAAGATAGCACAGCTTTTGCACCTGCACTGGTTTCCGTATTTTGTAGCCCATTAAGGAACTGAATGTTAATGTTTTCCTCTCATGAAATTTTTTATTGGGTGTTTCCTTGTTTCTGAAGTAGATTTTAGTTTCACTCATGCCCTTGCTTTTTAGGTATTTGACAATGATGAATATGACTGTCGAACTCCAGAAGAGTGGATGTCACTAGGACTGGAGCCAGGATCTTGTGATAGAAAGCCAGTGCCTGGAAAAGCACTTTTACCTACAGATGATGTACTTGGACATGGTAAAACTTGAATCAGTTACTGCTCAAGCAGGGCAACACTAACAGTTACAGGCCCTTTCAGCAGAAGGGAACGTGAAGATTCTGATGAGTGTAGCTCTGAATAGCAGAAAAACCATATCTCATTTTGACCAGGCTTAGGCAGTCAGAGCAAGAGACCAGAGGTCTCACTGACTCCCAGTCCTGCCCCGGACCATTTCCACATTTTTAGAAGTAGCCTTTGCCTTTTGACTTTCCATCAGCACAGACAAAGTTTCTCTTTATTGGTGCATAGCTATCTTCATGGAGTTAGGCACCTTCCACACAGTATGTTCTGCCTGGTTTTCACTGCAAGTGCAGGATCAGAAGATGAGTTCAGACTACAGTGAACATACAGGTAGTAAACCTGGGCCAAATTAAGTGATGTGGACGTTGTTTTCCCATCATTTGGAGCCTTCTCAATGAGAAGGCATTACTAGGTACAGTTGTACTGGTGTCCAGCTGTGGCTGCAGCTCATATTAACACATCTGCAGTAGCTTGAAAGCATGGGAACTGGCATCTGCAGCTCTGGAGCAGCCTCCAGAGGCTTGGCTGTCTGCAAAACTGAAGCATAAAACATAAGCTCTGTGTATCCTTGGGCAGCCAGCACATGATGGCTGAGTTCTGCTTGCAGCTGTCTTGGGGAACACCACACCTGATCACTGATTCAACTCCTCAGGTTGAATGGACAGCATAATGTCAGGACAACTGTCCTGACCTCTATCCATATTGATAACAATCTAGATACATATTTGTCTGGTGTGTGCAAAAAGTTGAGAATTCTAAGCTGTAAGACCTAAGTTCATTATTTAATTGGTCACAGCAGAAACTATGTGAGATTGGCTGAGATTCAGAGAAGCAAATGGATTTGACTGAGGCATCACCACTCTGATCAAGAAAGTCCATTTGCTGTAGCCTCCAGGAAAAAGGACTAACCCTGTTTTAATCCTTGGCTCTCTCAGAGGACCCCAAAAGCCAGGAGTTGGTCTATGAATGGATTGATGTTGGTGTTCTGGATTATGACAAGGAGACCGAGCTCTACTTGGTCCATAAAACAGACAAGAAAGGTCTGGTGCGTGATGAAGAAGGGAGACCCATCTTCAATGGAGGAATAACTCGAGAAGGTGTGTTTCAAATAAGGTCTTTTGGGACCTGTCATATAGTCTGAGAGCCAGTTCATTACCCATGCTTGTCCTAGCTGGAGACAGGAAGGACACCACGAAGTCATTTAATCTCTTTCACCGTTATCACTCTTGATATGTGTCTGTTTAACTTTTCTGAAGAAACCTCCAGGGAAGAGAACTCCGCACCTTAATTTGACACCCTGTTTGAGGTTTTCCCTTTGGAGACACCTTTCTTTTTAATCCATCTCCCATCCTTCCTGCCTTCAAGAAAAGTAAAATGTTGGTCTTTCTGGGTCAAAGCCATTTTGAAGGGGAATGTGGACAGATTAAAATGAAGTACTGTTCTCTTTAAAGGTTTGGAGATGCTCCTTATCTCTTGCTGTCCTCAGCTTTGGTCCCTCATTTTGATCTCCTGCACGCAGCCCAATTATCCTGTCTATCGAAAAGCTGCTGTCAGCACTGCAAGCCATTCTGAGCTTTGTTTTCCCTGCAGACTCTTGTAAGCTGTACTTTCCTTTCCCAGGAAGAGCTCCATTGTTGCCATGTCAGTACTGGGTGCCACGAGTTTGCCTGCAGTTCCTGGCCGAGGATCCCCAGGTGTTTGCGGAGCGCGTGGCCTCTGCCGACAGCATGCGCAAGAAGACACAGGGGCTGCTCATGTACCACTTGTACGTGGACTGCATGGCCACAGAGGGGATGGACAGCATCAATGAGAAAAGCCTGCAGAGGATGAGGCGCTTGGCTATGCAGACTCCCAAACTGAAGGATGAGACGAGGTGAAGCATCATGTACATGTCTGGGGGCTCAGCCTTCGGTCCATAAACATTGTGGGACTTCATAGGGCCACAAAAGTGTCAGTGGAGGCAGATC
Source organism: Rhagologus leucostigma (assembly GCA_013397725.1). Taxonomy (NCBI): domain Eukaryota; kingdom Metazoa; phylum Chordata; class Aves; order Passeriformes; genus Rhagologus; species Rhagologus leucostigma. The sequence continues at coordinate 959,770 of VZTD01003090.1, forward strand.
TTCAGCAGCCAACTGCCCGGAGTGGCATCAGAAGCAGGCAGACGGCAGCCCCAGGGCCATGTGTGCAGGATGGGTGGTCTGTCAGTGTTCCCGGATGAAGTAGGTTCCATATGCAGACCCACCAAGCCATGCTTACACCTGCAGTTAGGTGGCCTTCAATAGCAAGGCTGTTAAAAATGGCATGGCTGACCTTGCTGTCTCCCTGTGCTTTTGAGGAACAGATCAGTCATTGCTGTACTGATCTGCAGACCACCCATTGTCTCCAGAGACCTGGCTGTTGTCTGCTGGTGGGTCTTCTACCTATTAACAGCTGCTGAAACAAATCAAAAGAAGATCTGCACAGGGGGAAGCAAAGAGAACAGGAGATCTCCACCTGGATATAATCAAGTATCTCTTTGTGATGCAGTTCATATCGGGGAGGCATTTTAATGTCCCTGGGCTGATGAATCATGAGCCGTTGGTGGTGTGGCTGGGAATCAGCCGTGACTGACTGCCTTGCTCAGACAGGAAGGTGTGAAGGGCTGCATGGTCTGCCGGCCTGAACTAGAGAGCAGGGGAGTAATTAGCCTCTGTGAGCAGAAATATAGGGATAAAGAAAAGTACTCTGCCTGCTTGAAGTAAAGGAGGATGATTTCCGAAGGCAAACGGAGCAGGGTTTCAGCACTTATGTGAGTGTTCTGGCTGAGGAAATGGACAACAAGAGGTGTTCAGCAGGAGGCAAGTGGGAGGCCAGCTTGCATAGCCCAACTTTTCCAGAACTGCCAGCTATTTTCTTTAGTTTGTGGTTAACTCTCTTTCCCTCTGTAAAGTTTCTCCCCAGTGGAGATGTTGCTCTGAACTGAAAGACACTTAAGAAGGCTACAGTTCTAGTCCTCACTCCCCACTTGCCCCTGGCATTAAAAGTCTAGCTGATACCTTTGCTGGCTGCTTCATTGTCTGCAAAATTCTCCTGATGTGTTCATTGGTAGGTGAGCTTCTGGGTTAGCAAATTTGGGAGGGAGGGAGTGAGGGGCGAAGTTTGCAGTAAAGCTACAGACATACTTGTGCTCAAACACCATGGGTTCTCAGTGTTTCTGTGTCTTGTAACAGCATGTTAGACTATATGAGCAGCCTGGAGAACGAAGTGAAATTAGAGTATAAACACATCATGAACAGGATCAGCTTTGACAGAGTCGTCTCTTCCAAACCCCAGATGTTTTCTTATGTCACCCTGCCAGACAAAGAGGAGAAGGAAACACCAGAGAAAGGTAGGGGACACAGTGAAGCAGTTTGAATTCAGTGGGGTTACCTCTTGTCTTTGACAGGATTCATGGTTTGCTATAGGAACTTTCAGGTTCATGGTAATGATTAGGGCTCATAAGGGGCAGCAACATGAGATTGTGTGAGACTTTTGAGTATGTCTCCTCTTTTTTAGGGTATGTTTGCATGTTCGTGTTGCCTCAGTATAATACATTAGAACTCATCAGCTGAGCTGCAGTAATTCTGCAAGTGTACCCTTAATGGCACCAAATGTTTGGCAGTGTGGTTAGCTTAGCACTGTGCTGGGGCTGACTGCCTTGCCTTTGCTGTGCCCAGCTGGGAAATGCCTCAGGTGTGGGAGAGGGCTCAGGTGCTTTTAGAGTCCCAAACAGGAGGAAAATGGCCCCAGTAAAGGATGGGGGCGGGGGTGGATTTTGTGCACTTCAATCTTCCAAAGGCTGGAAGGCCTTGAGGTGGTTCACAAGTGGCCTCTCACAGATGAGATGACTCAGCTGTGCCCTGAAGCCTCAGTGGGAAGTTTCTTAAGTTCCAGTGTTCTTTCTCATGGAGACTTCATGAGCCAAAGCCTTTGGAAGGTCAGGCACCAACACAGCACCTCAGCCCCTAATGGGAGGCTGTAGGTCTCTGCTGCAGAGCAGAGTCTCCCTCTTTCATCCAGCCCTCTGCTGAAGCTGCTACATGAGGCCTGTGCATCAGAGCAGAGTCCTTCTCACAAGTGCTTCCCAAAGGGAGCTGTGCTCCAAAAACAGAAGCTGGAATGGCTGTTGCAGGCAATGACTTTTTTTTTTTTTTTGTGCTAGGGCTTGTCTCTGTCCCAGACTATCCTTTTCGTAAACAACAGAGAGAATTCAACTTTCTCTCACTCCTGACCAGTCCAGAAGTCATCCATCTCCTTGCACAGGTGCAAGATGAGTGCAACAAGGCAGCTGTCATGTCTCTGTTTAACACAGCCTTAACCAAAACTGTCACTCTGGAGGAATTTGAAAAGATCCAGACCGAGACCTTCACTCAGGTGAGCAGAGAAAGTGTGAGGGGCGACCACATGGAGCAGCCAGCAGTGCTGTCAGTGTGTATTAGACAGATGCAGCAGCTGCAGATTGATTTTCTGGAAACTGATGAGCTCAGTCAAAGGAAACATCGTGTTTGGGGCAGGGAGGAATTTGCATGTGCCTGTCAGATTTGTTGGGGTGTGGGGAGAATGGGCTGAAAGAGTCATAGTCCCCTGGTTAGGATCAGCCAGTGCTGACCATGCTCTTAAGTCATGTGTTAAACAAGTGGCCATATAGGGCTGCAGCCCCTCTTTTCTCCACAGATACGAGTCCTGGTTGGCACTCAAAAGTTTCTTTTTTTTTCCTTTTATTTCCTTTTCTTTATTTCCCCATCCATCCAGCTGCAAGGCACAAGATCCTTGATTCCCCCTGAAACAGTCATGGGGGTAATGTTTCTCTACACCCTTTGTTCTTTATGTACTTAATTAAATTACTCTGCTTGCAATGCCAGCAGACAGAGTAGGACAAAAATTTGCAGCTCTGTGGTAATTCCCACCAGAGGATCTTCGTGTCCTCTGACTGAGGGCAGCACATTGCACCCTGGATGTGGCCACACAGAGTAGCTTGCACAGGGTTGCATGCTAAATCAGTGGTAGAGAATGTGCTGGTCCTTCCCAGTCCCATGCTGTTTCAGCTAGGCAGTGTTGTCATCCGCTCGGTGACTAAGGTTCTTTTATTACACACAAACAGCAAGCTGCCTGTGGAGCAGAAGTGACACTTGGTGGTATTTTAATAAATTAAAATACTGCAAACTGCTGCTGCCCTTGGCTTCTTCTGCTCTTTCTTCTCACTTGTCAAGAGAAGACAACATTCTGTCCTTTACGTGCTCATCATACTGTCTACACAACTTTTTGTGAGGGACCCTGACACAGGAAGCTCCAGGGATACTGCTCTATAGAAAAGAGAACAGAAAGGAAACACTGTGTATAAAACAGAGAATAGAGCACTCCCACTTTTTAGTATCAGGCTTTCTTTTTTGTGAGTCTTTTGTCAGTGAAGGAGATATACGACCAGGTTCAGATGCCACATGTGGGGGGGGGAGGTTGAGAGCTACTTTTAGCTACCACAGCTCTGAGAGAACAGCTTCCTTTCACAGCAGAGAAAGGTCCAGCAGCTCCAGTTAGCAGCTCACCTTGCCATACTGTTTTCCCGTCAGCCCTTGGAGGGTTACTCAGCTTGCTTTTTTCTTTGCCCTAGGTTCAGGAATTTCTCAAGGATACTTGGAGCGATACCATAAAGACTGCGGTTAAGAGCAGCCTTAGCGACGCAGGCAAACGCTTCGACCTGGAGCAGAGTGACTGGGATGCCTACCAGAGGTCCAAGCTGCGTAAGCTGATGGAGCGCATCAGATTCATGCTTCAGGACTCTCTGCGGTACCTGGTCCAGAGATCTCTCATCAGCTTCACCCAGTTTGTGTTGGATGCTTGCCAGAGTGTTCTGAATTGCTCAAAGGACATGGAATGGGGAGATGACATCACCAACAGTCCCTATATGTAAGAATGAAAAAATAAGGGATGGAAAGAGCAGAAAAGTGTAGTGCTGTTGTCTTTTAACCTACTGTCCTGCAAGCAAGCTTTGCTCTGTATGGGGGCTTTAAGCTGGGCTGTTTTCCCTAATCCTCCACCTGACACGTTCACTGGAGTATGGAAGAAGGACACAGAGCTGGCTGCTCTGTTAGTACAGCTTTCCAGCTGCTGTTAGTGATATGGGGCAGCCCATCAGAACCAAGGTCTGCTGTTTTGGTGTACTGTTCTAAAGATCAGCCACCTCCAGCATTCTTGGGGGAGAAAATTGTTACTGCTAGATATTTTTCTGGATGCCAGGAAGAATACCAGGAGCATGGCTGCTTAATTCCATTCTTAGATGAAACCTCAGAATTAGAATCTGGCCTGGGATCCCTAAAGAATACCAAATTTAGGTTATCACAGTGCCTAAAATTTTATTCCATTGGGTATTGATTTAAGGATTTTTGCCTTTTGTGGTATTAAAGAAGGAACATTTAGAAGTGGAAAGCCAGAAGCAAAGAGAAAAAACCCTGCCACTCACATGAGGCCTCTAACCTTTAATTCACTGGAAGTCTTGACACTGACTTCAGCTGATCCTGAGCCATGCTGGTCACATGCAAGATTGGGAAATACTAATATAACTTCCAGAAGGTGCATTTTAGGAGTATATTGGAGATATTGAATGCCTAGTTTGAAGAGCACCTACAGTTTTTCTGTAAAGCAGCTCCAGTTCTCAAGATAAGGTTATGACTTTTGGGGGTCCTGATATGTCACAATTGATGGTTCCTTCACCCTTGATAGAAAAGGGTTCTCAATGTCTTTACTGGTAAATTAAGAACACAGTGTTTTATATCTTCGTCTACCTGAGACAGTCCTCTTATCCTCTGCTTTTCTTTCCTGTCCAGGAGGTGTTTTAGTATCAGCACCAGAGCAATACCATTGTGTATCATTGTCTCAAATAAGCATCCTTGTTCTTTCTTATCTCTGCCCGCCACAGGCCTCAAGGGAATCCGCTCTTTGTAACAAACATTAAGCTAGACAGCAGTGGCGTCCTCTTCAGCCCATCTGTGGAGAACTTTGAGACATCCCTCATTGCTCTGTTCGACAAAGGAATCCTGGCGACTCACACTATCCCACAGCTGGAGCAGGTGAACGCTTGTGCATCAGCAGTGATGCAGCTGTGCACATGTCAGTGCATTGCAGCTCAGCAGACACCCCTGAGCTTGTACTGAGGGAGAGAGGTGCAGAAGTGGGTACTTGGGAATTCAGTTAAATTCATCTGGGCACAGCACTGTGCTAATGCAGTTCTGTTCTGGTAGGATTTCTTCAATCTCCCCAAGCTCACAGCTCTTTTGTCTGGTGGTTATTTCTGCTTTCATGCTGCAGGTTCTGTGGACACATGGACACTCTGGTTGCCCTGAGTGCATGGTGGCTGGTAAAAGCAGACTCATAAAGGAAATAGCACTGTTTCCAATTCTGTCAATTTGATGCAGGTCTCTTCTGCATATGCATCCTTCTGTCTGCTACTGTGAAAGCCCTGTCTCCCTAGATCCTCATTCTTTGGGGAGTGGGGCACATAAAACTGATAAAACGATTCCTGACACAATGTAGAAGTGTGGACTGCAGGAGTTTCCAAAGGTGCCACCAGGGATTGTCTTGCACCTCTCCTGAGGAGGCACAGTTAACTCTGTTAGTCCTGAAAGACCTCCCTCCTTCTTCTTCCAGTATGTGTTGGAGAACATGGATATCACAGACACCCCCATGCTGGAATCAGTGGGTTTGCAAGAGCCAGAAGTGGAAGAGCTACGGGAGGCTCTGCGCTCTGCCATTCAAAAGACTGGGATCCCTCTCGAAGCCTACGGCAAGAAATACGAGAAGTTCTTAGAGATAAATAACAATGACATCAACTACTTCCTGAAGTGAGTGGCTTCTGGCAAAATCCCTGTGACCCCAATGACAAGCCTTTGTGGAAGCTGTTGTGTGGATGTGCGTGAGTGTGGGGCCTGTTCTGAGACCACGTGCCTCAGATGGGAGATCAGGCCGCTGTCAGAGGCTGCCTTCAGTCATGGGCGACAGTCCATGCTTTTAGAGGACACTGGTGGTGGCACTGGGAATTTCTTCCTGTCTCTCCCAGCAGTCACATTCCTGTCATGCTTGTCAGTGTAATTGGAGATATTAATGGCCCTAAAAATGAATCATCCTGTTTGAGAATCCAGTTAGCATACTTGACTCTGACCTCCTGAGTGTCTGCTCAGGCTGATAGCATTCTGTAGAAAGTAATGTTTTCTTTTGTTTCAACTTCATTGTTTTCACTGCCGAAACTCTTTGCACTTATTCTGTCCTTTAGCCTGTTACTTTAATGGACTTCTGTTTAGGTCTTATGTTTCCTCCAAACAGTGGGAATGAAGCACTTTTTTCTTTTCTTATTCCAATTTAATTAATTTACAAATCCCATCTGACAAAGTCCTGTCTCTCTCCAGAACACACTGAAGTGCCTACCCTTCCCTGAAGTACCTCTTGATCTTGCCCTGTTTACACCTGTGCTTTTATTTTGTCTCTCCCTCTCTGCTTGCCATATTTCTTCTTTCATCTCTTTTTTCTACTCCTTTTTTGCAGCTAAAATATTTTGTGCTTTTATTCCACTCTGCACCTATTGTGTAAATGTATGCCTTATTAATTTCATGTCTTGATCCTTTGAGTGCGCACAAACAGCCTGGATGCTCAAATATTCTTAAGGTCTACACTGCCATTTTTTTGTTGGTGTTTTAATTTACAGAGACTATCAAGAGCAATTTCCGCCTACTGAGGAGGTGACGACGATAGTAAGCACGTACTTGTCTGAAAAGGAGACCTTGGACCACCTTCTACCTAGCTCTATTGTCATTGGCCCCTTTCAAGTCAGGATAGAACATATTAGGCATGATCTGTCTGACAAACACAAAGCGCTTGCCACTGCCATGTTGGACATGCTGGCTAAAACCCTCCACTCGCAGGTGCAGAAGGTAAGTTACCCGGTTCAGCGGATTATCTGTCTGTGTCTTGTCTTCTCCTTCTGCTTTTGAAGTTGCTGTGTTTTTGTGAAATGGCCAAAAGGCCACATTAATGAGGATATTTTAAAGATCTCACTGGGCTGATTATTTAAAATTAAAATTATAGGGGACATATGCAAACTCAACCAAATCAAGTATTAAATATACATAATAAATTACATGCCTGAAAGCTGTAGCTCTTGAGATGAAATTCTTCAAGACCTTGACATCTTACAAAAGTGTGTTGGTGGATTGAAAAGATCTGTCTAGTAGACAACTGGAAAGTCCTTCTGCTTGCTCTGAGGATAACTGGGATATAGGCAATTGCCTCTGCCAGCTGGTTGTCTAAATCTGTTATTATCATCATTTCCACTACATACCTGCAGTTCCTCTTCCTCTTTTTTTGGCAGTCTCATTCAGTTTGAGCTCAAATGAGATGGATGGGAAAAGACTGTGAAAAGAAAAAAACAGAACAGGGCTGTAGACCACCTTCAGAATGGGAAGTGGGCGGATCATGGCAGGTTTTCCAGTTTGCCTATTAGCAACTAGTGACTTTTTGGTGGTCTTTGCTGTGTCCTGCTGCAGATCTGTGAGGCGTATGAAACCGTCAGCATCAAAATGCATGAGAAACCAAAGAACATTGAAGAGCTGACCGAGCTGCGGGACTGGCTGAAGGGAGTGCCCGAGCAGCTGGCAGTCCAGCAGGTAGGGCAGGCTCTCCTTTGGACAGAGACTTCAAGGGAAGTGAAGAGGAAATTTGTCAGTGTAATATGTGGTGTCTCAGAAGCAGAACTCTGTTTTTTTCACTTGCGTGTCTTTGCATGCAATGCCATGAGATTCCTGGCTTTGTATTTTTATAATTCCTAAGACTTGTATTTTTAAATACACGTATCACGAATTTAAATATCTTTGCAAAACAAAATAGCAGTTAAAAACCTTGCCTAAAATACTTACGTATGCATTTTGCTGCCTTCATGATCCATTCTGCATTTGTGTACTGAACAGCTATCTTCTAAAAATGAATGCTGTTTTCAAGAGAATCTTTCTGTTACCCAGTGCTCAATTTGCTGTTAATATATTTTTTCTAATAGGACATTTCAGTACTGAGTTATTTCAAAGTTATTTGATGTGTAATTCTTTTCCTAGCTGAACAAATGGGGAACAAAGGCATCAAGCTGTAAGCTGACTTGTCCATGCCAATGAGGGAACCTGGAGGATAACCTAAAACACTCAGTTTCTGTCCAGCACGTTATCCACTAGGTCATACTTCTTTTCATTCCCATAGAACAGAGGGTGATGATGGCATGATCATTCACAGAACAAGGGGTTGTAAATCCGTTCCCACTGTTCACACAGCACAGAAGCAGCCCACATCACATTAAGCTTGTGTGACTAACGCTCTTCAAAGGCACCTCATGAAAATGAGGTGTACACCAGAGACTTGGAATCAGCGTGGTCTAAAGGTGTCTACTTTTTGTCTCTTTCTCTCACCCTGTGCAGCAACTGATTGAGGAAGTCATGGAAGATTACGAGGTCATGGACGACTTCCTTTACAATCTTACTGAAGAAGATTTCACTGACAAGTGAGCGCAAGGCATTTCTCCCACTGCCAAAGTGGGACTCTTTGCAGCAATTACCATTCTCAGTGCTTCAGGGGCCATGTGTCTATCAAAGGCTCCTGCACAACTTTTAAGTGTCTCTCAGGCTATATGAGCACTGAATTCTTGAAATGAAGTTTGTAGACAAGAAGTGTGAGTTCATGCTGCCTTCTGGCCTGGGGCGAGGCAAACTGGTAGCTATTAACCTGTTTAACATAGTAAAGCCCTTCTCTCTGGGTGGGTTTTTTTTTTTTGGTTTTTGGGGTTTTTTTTTAACTACTTGCAAGGTCTCAAAGTGCACAGTTTAGTCTGTGTCTGAAACTAAATGAACACTCCCAAGATAGAAACATTCCCAGGGTTTTCTTAGGACTAGGAAGGAATTTGAACCCTTATTATTACTGCAGTTCTTCTCCAAGCAGCCTCTTCTTAGTTTTATTATTCAGATTGTGGCCTGACTATGCCCCAATAGCAGAGTCAGCTCACAAACACAGCTACAAGGCTTCTAAAGCTTGCTCAGCCCAGGAAGCACTTCTCTTAGGACATGTACTTGGTCCAGTAAGTCTGCAACCTGAGTGAGTCTCTGCAGAGTGCTCCTCAAACTAGAAACATGGGGTGCAAGGTGCAAAAACCCCACAGAAGCTGCAGGAAAGCAGCTCAGCCCCAGGCCAGCTTGGAACAGGCATGAATGTGTTCCCGCTGCCCAGACCTGCCACAGGCAGCACCAGTAGGAGATGGCTGCACCCCCAGGTGCTGGGAGGGGTGTGACCTCCAGTGTAACCTGCAAACCTTGTAGCTGGCATTGCACACAGGCTGAGGGTCCAAAAGGAGGCAGTGATGGGTAGGCTGTGGCTGAGCAAGAACCGAGAAACCTGCCTTGGCAGGAGCAGCCGCTTTGTGCAGCCTTTCCTGGATCTACAACGCTCTCCCCAGGGCACTCTGCAGATTCCCTGTATCTGGGTTATGCTGGCCCCTCGCTGCCCTGTTTAACAGGAGACTGGCTTTTTCAGTAGCCCTGAAAAGCCATAAACTGAGACTCTGACCTCATTTTTTTCAGCTCCTTGCAAATACATTCAAAGACAGACATTCCCTCTGGATGCCAACTGTTATTTTGCTGTCTCCTAGCTTTTCAGCAACGTAGTGGATTTGTTCCTTTTAAAAAGGCCCTCCACTTCTCCCCAGCTCTCTCCAGCTGAATAGCCTAGTCACAAGGACTGCATATCAACAAGACAAGCTGGAAAAAAATGTTTTGTTGAAAACACATGTGTTTCTGTTGTTGTAAAGCTTCCTTGTTTGGTGGGATTTGGCTTTCTCGTTCTGTTATTTTCAGCATTTCAAACATATGCTCAAAAAGCTTGTCTCTTTCTCCTATTTTTTTTCCTGTTTGTTTTCTTGTATCATGTGAGTGCAGGTGGACTGCCAGTTATTGGCCAGTGAAAATGTCTATGGACTCAGAGGCCATTCGGCTCCAGCACATAGAGGATGAAGAAAGATTTCGCAAAATGCAGATTTTGGATCAGAAGGCATTTCAAGACAAAATGGAAGAAATGCAGGTATTAAGCCCCTGACAATGAACTGTCCATAGAAGGGGGTCTTGAAGCTCCTGTGGTCAGCTAGGCAGGAAACTTTCAGATGAGATTTTACTCAGATGAATTTTGAGGTGAATATGTTGTTAAACCAAATAGTAACACACCCTCCCTTGGTTTTTTGTTGGCTTTTGATTAAGAGTTTCCTTTTTGCGTGAAAGACAATACTCTGCAGAAATACTCATTTTTCACTGAGAAGGTGTTTATACAATGTTCTAATTCTTGGTGCTCGGGCAACATGGGCACTCCTTTTTCTTTCTTGTGTACTCAGTTCCCTGCAGAGCATCTCCTATGATGCGTTGCCATCAAGAGGGAAAATACAGCATTCAGCCATGGAACTCATCTTGTGGGAAAAGACCCTGAAATAATTGCAGGGTTTTGGAGCTGAGATACATCTGGTGTCTGCTAAAACAGTCTTAATTTTATTTTTTCCTCAGAAACGCCTAAATTCAGGGGAAAAAAGCCATTTTAGAAAGGTGTAATCATTGATGTAGATTATCTTGGAAACAGGTTCCCAAAATGATAATACCCCAACACTGGATCAGAAAACCCAAACAAACAAAAAACAAACCCACACAAAATACCAAAACAAAATCCAAACCAAACAAACAAACCCAAGCCACCAAAACAAAACACAAAATTTGTTAGAGAGGCTCTAGATATGTGTTGTTAAACAATTCTTGGAAACAAACTGAGTGACTAGTAGAGCTATCATTTGCACTTTATAGGCTGTGTAGCAAATAGCAGTATAAATTCAGCATCGAATTTGGGCACAGAGTTATTGTTCCTATTCCTTGGGGATTAACTGTTGTCACAAAGAAGACAAGCAGCTGGTCATCACATTTGCAGTTTCCTCCACCTGACCGGTGGTTATTGCTTCTCCTCACCACTTTCATCACAGTCTAAACAGAAGTGGAGTTGGTTTGGGGGAGGTGAAATCGTGAGCATAAAAATCTTGCCTTTGAATGTAACAAAGAGCACACCAGGAAGCTGAGATCTCTAGAAGCAGCACTCAGCTTCAGAGTCCCAACTTATGCCTGCCTTTTCTCTTCCAGCTGACTGTAGGTGGATTTTCCGTCCAGTCAGATGTTAACCAAGCCCATGAACTGGCTGACGATGCAAGGAGTGTCCGGAAGAAGCTGAAGGAGCTTCAGGAAATGGCAGTTCTCTACAACAACAGGGAAAGACTCTTCGGCATGAAAGTTACCGATGTAAGCATCAGGTCCTGTACCCACAGGACTCTGGCCTTTGTTGGGATTTCTAGGTGGGAGGTAGAGCAAATAATGAGACACAGTTCCTCAGGAAGGTTTATCTGGGGAACTGCTGCTCAGTCCTGTAGAATGACTACACTGCTTCATCGCTCCGCTGGGCTGCAGAGGAGCTGATCCCGGGTGAATGTGGAAGGCTGGTATTTCCACTTCTCTGAGAGACTTTGGATGCCCACAGTGAGATCTGAGGGATGTTTGTGAGGAGGAATTGGTTGGGGAAGGTCTTGAAGCAGCAGTTAGGATGCATCCATTTCTCTAAGGCTGTTGCTGCAGGTCTATGGGTGTGAATGAGTGGTTGCATAGTGGGTGCTGGCAGCTGGCTGGGCTTGGAGCGTGGTATTCTCCTAAGACAGCAGTTTATATACGTGCAAACACTCATTTTGCTTGTAGCTGCTCAGCTGCCAGTGAGTCATTGTCATCCACATCCAGCCAAGTCTGGCTGCAGACCAGAAGTGGAGTTCACATGATGATTCTTTCCTACCCTTCAGTCTGTGGTTACTTCTCCTTCTCTGTAAGGAGCCAAGTTTTGATATGATGTGTGGTGTGTGCTTTCACTGATTGTCACACTGACTGTGTGGCCTGTCCATCAAAATCTCCTCATTCTGCAGGAGAGCCTTGTAGAGGCAAGTGGAGAGAGTGCTTTCCATGCCACACACACGGTGCAGGCACAGCCTCACTGGATGTATGTTGGCCTGAATATGTCAAGCCCAGCTCTGCTGGTTGCTCTCCCTTGGAATTCATATTATTGGCCCAGGAGAAGGTAGTCTGATATATCCTCTTGGAATACATGTTTTCTGATTGCTGGCTTCCGATTCAAAAAAAGACGGGCTTTTTTGGCCTTTTGACATGTAAGCTGTCATTTGGAGGTGAATACACTTGTTGCTTATGTTGTTTTTAATCTCTCTCTAAAGTACAGTGGGCTGTCCAAGATGCTTAAGGAATTCCAGCCATACTATGATCTCTGGACTACAGTGTCAGACTGGATGAAGTGGAATGAGAGCTGGATGAATGATTCTCTCCTTAAAATTGAGGCAGAGGAGCTAGAAAAGAATGTCAATGACTCTGTTAAGACAATGCAGAGATGCGTGAAGCAGTTCAAGGATTCACCAGGTACATACACAGTCTGGGGAAAGGAAGTTGGTGCATATCAGCATTTTGATGTGAGACATGTCACAGAGTGCTCTAAACAGGGATGGTCAGGATGTCATGTGTGTCTTAGAGGCAGCTGGGGAAATGCTAGGAAAGTTATTTTCCACTTTTTTTTTCCTGAAACTATGATGATTCACATCTAGATACTAGTTAGATGCTTGAAGTACCAGTTTGGCATGGAAACTACCAGGCTGCAAATCCCTTTTATGCCTAATTCCCAAGACAGGACTGAAATAAAAGCCACCCTCTGATGCTGCAGTTAGTATTCACTCATATATATGTGTGTGTATATATATATATATTGCAATAATCCAGGCTAGTCACAGAGAGTTATTCACATGTCTAGCCAGACAATAGCCCACTGGCTAGACGTGTGGGTTTAAGCCCTCGTGCAAGTCAGGCAGCAAGGGAACTTGAATTTGGGTCTTGCAGGTGCTGTTTTCTTGGCCAATGTTATTTTCTTTATTGGCCAATGCATTTAATGGAAAGCCAGAAGAGGTCTTGATTTTGGTATGAATAAAATGAAATTTCAAAATCTGGAAATGATCTCTGCAATATAATAAAAATTTTCCTTCTTGCCTGAATGTGTATGAAATTTAGATGATTGCACTCAGCCCTTGCAATTCACATGAAGGTCTTTTGACCATTTCTCCTAATAAAGCTGAAATTGAGATTTCAGTTGTAGCTTAACTTGCCATTCCCTGATTCTCAGAGATGTGTTGGTCATTCTTTAGAGCTAATTCTAAAATCTCCTGCCAGATGGCTTAGATTGAAATATATTTTGCTGTGGGTGATTTTTGATTCATCCTTTTTAACTTGAACTTGCTCTTAAACAATGCCGTGAATCAGCCCCAATGGAGGAGGTGATGAGTGGATGCATGAGTAACTATGAATCATTATGATAAACAGAAATACTAAGAATACCTGCTTATGTTCATTGCAATATTCTCTGGTACCTGGTAATATATTTGTTTTGTCCTTGAGTCTGATTTGCATTTGCATATCCCCAGCAGGGAGCGTGAGGTGGTCACATCCTTTCTGTGAGCGCGCAGTGCAACCCTGCAGGGTGCAATAAAAGGAGGCACATGCTGTAGCCAGATTTTGGAAAAGAAGCAAGTCCCATGTACTCTGCCTACCCATTGTTTTACTCACAGTAGCAGAATATTAAAAAAAGGGCAGAATGTGAACAGTACAGAGACTTTCTAGGGTGTCCCCAGAGAGAAAAGCCCTTTCCCTCACTTTGTGCTTCCTATGAGGCAGAAATACATGTCTGTAGCATGGCCATAGGCTGGCAGGGCCTGTCCTACACAGTTTTCATTTCCAGAGCTGGCTGGGATCCCAGCCTGCTTCTAGCTCCTTAGTGTCCATCTTCTGTTGAAGATGACCTGAGCTGTGGTGTGAGATAACTTAAAATGCAGTCTTGTTAAGAAGTGAATAGCTTGGAACAATGACTGGAACTTCTAAAATATCTACTGGCAGATGATCATGCTTCAGTCTATATCAAGGAGTTAAATTTGTCTGCTTCTCTTCTTCTGGTGAGCTCTAGCCTAAGGTACATTTCTGCTTAGCATGGGCTTGCCTGTAACAGGCTTTTGATAACAGGCAGATCTGCTTCTGGAAGCGGGCTTGAATCCTGGCTTAGCAGCCATATAGAGAGAGCCTTCATATCCTCCTTACTTCAACCTGCACTTCCCAGTGCTCTCTCCTGCTGCTTACCTACCCCATACCATGTGACTACACGTACATCAGGCTTTAGGCAGCATCTAGAAGTTCCTTAAGGCAACTTCCTCACACACTGTTGTTGCTGATGTTGCTCTGTTTTTCTCCCTGAAAGATTGCCAGAGTGTCGCCATGGACTTTCGAGACAAGATGGACGATTTCAAACAATACGTGCCCTTAATTCAAGGGCTGCGCAATCCTGGCATGAGGAGCCGGCACTGGGAGATGCTGTCGAACCAGATTAAGGCCGATGTCGAGCTGGAACCCAGCATGACATTTGGTCGCTGCTTGGAATTGAACCTGCAGGACCACATGGAGAGTATTCTCAAAGTAGCTGAGACAGCCAGCAAGGAATACGCCATCGAAAGTGTGAGTGGAGAGGACTTGCTGTGTCTCTGCTTGCTTCTCAAATAGGTTTCTGTTGAGCAGGCAGTCATTGCCTTGGGTGACATTCCTGTTGTCCCAGAGCATTAGACGCATTCTGCAGCACAAGTGAAAAGGTTGCTGTCCTTACAGAAGGGAGCAAAGGCCACACAACTGGGTTGACACCCTGGAAGAACTTATTCTATCTTGTGCAGAATTTCTCTTGTGTCATTTGCAGCACTGCCTTATGGTTATGCTGATCCACTGCTTGGGTCTCACTCCTCGCCTATGGGATTAGTGACTGGCTAAGTTAAAATAAATTGATTGTCTGCACTCTGCCATTCAAATGTTATGTCAGGGGGATTAGCTGTGACTGGAAACAGAGATGGCAAATCCTTTAGACTAGTAAACGTGCAGGGAGAACTTTTTAGCTCTGGAGAGTCACAGGTTAGATGGTCTTTCATCTTCAGTTCATCAGTTCAGATGTGATCTAAGATGGTCTTGACCTTCTGGCAGCTCTTGTTCTCTGAAATCTCAGGCAAGTTCCCAATGGATAGTTCCCCTTTTGACAAAGCTGTCATTAATCATAGCCATTAATAAGCCCTTTGCTGGCAGCCTCTGTGCATCTAGAGCATAAACAGACCTGGAGGTGAAATTGCCATTTTTTTCCCTCAAGGTGGTCGTTTCAGCACTGGTATTGAGGTGTTGAACCTGTGGGCAATGCAGAGGAAATATGCTGTTGCTGACAGTGTCATGCATAAAATACACAGCTGCAGTTTCCAGTGGAATCCAAGGGCAAAATCTGTCATTTCCTAGACAGTGGCATTAAGAGAATTGTGGAAGCTGGGATAACCATTTGCACAGGTTCTATCTGAAAATTCAATTGTTTGTCCCTCTGTCCCAGGCACTCAACAAGATAGAGAATGAATGGAAATCTGTTGCATTTGTTGTGGTGCTTTACAAAGACACGAACACCTATATTCTGAAAAGCACCGATGACATTTCTCAGCTCCTAGATGATCATATTGTCCTGGTTCAGAGCATGTCTTTCTCACCCTTCAAGAAACCTTTTGAGGAAAGGATGAACTTGTGGGAAAGCAAGCTGAAGATGACACAGGTACTGGTTTTTACCCACACACGTGTGGTGAAGGCAGGCAGCTGGGCTGGGCTGCCGTGCTTGAACGTGCTTGAACACTGTGCAGATGCTGCTAGGGAACTGGAAGGACAATTATCAAGAGAGTATCAGTCTTTAGGGAAGAATAGGGCCCGTGAAAGCCCTCTGACTCTAGGAAAATAATGCAGCCCTTTTGTTGCCTATTGCAACACGTTTTGGTGGGCCCAGAACTCGCCCATTGCTGTGAATAGTGTTACTGGTCTCTCTAATCATGCTGTACTAACTGGGCCTCACAGACTCTTACAGACCCTGTGAAATCCATGCTAATCATTCACATCTCAGTGTGGGACAGCACATGGAAGACTGCTGTTTAAGTAGGATGTGGCAGACTGTGCCAGCACTTGCTCATCAAACCAGGAGTACCCAGCAGGACTTTGATAGCAAAATAGCTGCAGGAGAAAAGTTCCAAAACTTTTGGAAAAGAGAGTGCTAGGAAGTTGTTAATTATTTGGAAAGGAAATTCCAGCTCCTGACCCTGTAGGTAGATTTTAGACGTGTGGAAGGTCTAAGTGCAGCATCACCTCTTTTTTTTTTGTCTTCCTTGTTTTTTTAAACCCATTCTGGTGCACAGTTTGAATGGTTTTGTTGAACAGGTTCATAGCATGGTGTCCTAATAAGCTTTTCTTGCATTCCCTCTAGGATGTCCTAGAGGAGTGGCTGAACTGTCAGCGCTCTTGGCTCTACCTGGAGCCAATCTTTAGATCAGAGGACATCAAAAGACAGCTCCCAGTGGAAAGCCAGCGCTACAACACCATGGATAAGGATTGGAGGCGTGTCATGAAGAATGCTAATGCAAACCCTGAGGTATGTGCCTTGATGAAAGCCAGTGCAGGTATCTCAAACACCTTGGAGCTGTGCTCACACAAGGACTGTGTCTTTGAGTCATTGTTTTCATAATGGTGTGGACATGAGCAGCACTGTATTAACCATGTAGCCTTGCCCAGGGCATTGTGCTGGGTTTCTTCTCTTGGAACTTGGCCTTTTGTTCTGGTGTCTGAAAGGACAGAGTCATTCCCTGTAGTGCCTTCCACTCCCCCAGATTCCTCCTCCTCAACACACAGACTCCCTGCCCCCTATGACTCTTGTAACCTGCTGTGGTTGTAATCCATAAGGTAACTCCTTCAATTCCTCCTCAAGACTGACTCTCTGAGTTTTTTAGAACCATTGTTTTTGCCTATTTTTCTGTCCTGGTAGCAGCGCTCTGCTCTCCTCTGTTTTCCAGTCTCCACTTCCCAGGACTCCTTCACCACTTGTATTCCATATTACAAATGCTGGTATTTCGGGGAACCCAGAAGTGTGCTTGTCTCCATAAGGGCTGTTTACCCTCCTTGCCCACAAAGCTTACACCTCTCCAGATCCCTGAGAATTCCTGCGAATGAGTCATTTAAATCCTATCAGTAACATCACTGGGCAACCCAGTTATCTCCATTGCCTTATCTCCCACATGCTTAGAATACTGATGCTTCCTCCGTATTACACATTCTGTTTTAGGTGATTTCTTTGTGCCCTGATCCAGAGCTACTGGAGAAGCTGCAAAATTGTAATAAACTACTTGAACTTGTGCAGAAAGGGCTGAGTGAATATCTGGAGACAAAGAGAGCTGCTTTTCCCAGGTAACCCCAAATTTCACTGGGCTGGATCACACTCCCTGGTTCAGAAAATATGAAAGGAGACTGCTCACTGCAGTCCATTCTGCCAAGAAAGAGCAAAACCATCTAAGCTTAGGATTTTCTCATGGCCTGCAAACATAAGCAAAGCTGTGCTTTTCAGTGCTGCCATCTGATGGGGAGAAAACAGGCACACACGAGTGTGGTGAGTTAGGGGCAGTCTGGTAGCATCGCTGCATATCTGTGCCTCAGGATTTGTGTAGAAAGGGTGGGTAGAATGAAAACCTCCAAGTAACTTTGTCTCTTATTCCTGAAGGGAGACGTCTATTTATTGATGCTCATTTAAACTCTCTTTGCTTGGAAGTAACTGACTTCTGCAGGAGAAGTCTCTCTCTACAGAAAAGGAGGTGGCTGGATGGTGGCTGCTCATCTACACAATTACAAAGAGATCAGTGAGCAGTCAGAAACAGTGTCTTTAGTAAAAGCCTTGTTCTGCATCATGCCAGAACTTAGCCCTTGCTGCTGCTGTAAACAGAGCCTCTCCTCACGCCTCTCTCTGTGTTTGTAGGTTCTACTTCCTTTCAGATGATGAGCTGCTGGAAATCCTGTCTCAGACAAAAGACCCCACTGCTGTACAACCTCACCTCCACAAGTGCTTTGAGAACATTGCACGGGTAGGCAAAGCAAGCACACGAGTGGCTTGCCCCACCTTTGGAAAGCTGTGTCATGGGAACTTGGAGGCATTCTGAGGTCTGGAGGAATGTTCACATTCTGCTGTATGGAAATGTGTCTCCTGGGAACCTGTAACTCCATGTAGGCATTGCAAGGTGCTGCCTGTCCTGAAGTGGGATTCCAGCAACCTCACTTTAGACATTTCAAAGCCAGGCATCTGCCCGTGAACTGGGTACCCTTAGTTGTCCTTCAGACAGTGGGGGGGAAATAGGCACTGCAAAGGGTGACTTGGAGAAATTCGCTTAGGTATCCATCCTAGGAGGAGAGGACACTCCCTCTGGAGATGTGTGCCCATCCCACCATGAAGGTCAAGAGAAATAGCTCTGACTTAGCTTTCTACTCGCAGGCACCTGGTTAGGATGGAATCCCACTCCAGCTGACAGCCCCAGAAGGGATAAGGACTGAACAAGCCTGAGTTGAATTAAGTTTCTGCCTTCATCCCTACTTAGAAGCTGGAGTTAACCTGGCTATTTTTCCTCTTTGTTATTCCTAATAGACTTCAGACTCCATAGCTAGTCACAGCTCGAACCACCACAATACTCAGACAGTAAAACCAATCTCCTAGTCATTAGTTTGGAAAAATAGAAAGGAAATTGAACTGGAAACCTGGTGCAAAGCCATTGGAATAAATAAGGAGACTTTCAGTGATATGCTGGGGCACCAGAGAAGCTGTTAAAATTTTACTCTTAAAGCCAGGCACTGTGACATCAAGGGAAATGATTTGAATCTACAGAACTGAGCTGGAGTCAAGGGTCTGAATCCTAGACAGGCGATGAGAAATGTTCATCGTAGCTGTAATGTGATTTGCTTCACTCAATTCGCACCAGCGATGTGAATCTCTTGTTTTCATACAATCATTTTCCATTATTTGGAGAGGTCATTTTGCACGTCTGTCGCACACTTTATTATCACTACTGGCAACCAAGTTTGGCACCAGGATTATAATGAGCAAACACTGGTATAGGCTGGCTGTCCCCCAGGGGCAGGAAGGCAGGGATAGAAAGGAAATCCTCCACTCACATCTCCTGCTGTGCTTCTTCCACTAGCTGATGTTCCAGGAAGACCTACAGATCACGCACATGTACTCTGGTGAAGGAGAAGAGGTGAAGCTGTTTAGTCCCATCTATCCCACTGAGAATGTGGAGGACTGGCTGCTGGAAGTGGAGAAATCCATGAAGGCCAGTGTTCGGGACAACGTAGAAAAATCAATTGGCGTTTATCCAGAGGTAAGAGTTTTATCACAGACTGGCAGGTCTCTGATGTGTTGGTTCCAGGCTTGCCGTAGAGGTTGCCAGAGATGGGGCTGATGAACTTGGGATGTATTCTACTAGAATATTCTATTCTATTCCACTTTCAAAATACAGCCTTTAATCCAGTTGTGTGCCTGCAAGTGCAGAATGGGGCAGCTGAGCAAGAAGCTAAGGGTCCAGCAGAATGCAAACCCTGCACATTCCCTCGCAGTTTCCCTATAGCATAGAACAACCCTGTTTGAATCCATATCTGTTCATCTCTCCAGACTACTTCCTCTTTGTAAGGATCTTCTGCTTCAGCTCTCATGTCTCACACAGTGTGCTAGGGGCTGGTGGAAGTAATCAAGGCACATGAACTGTTGGTTTCAGTTAGTGCATAGGGAATGCATCTTGGTTCTGGTTTCTGCATAAAAGCTACGCTGGTGTAAAATCGAAATTTCTGATCTAGGAAGGGAGAAAGGCTGAAAAATAAAGAGGCCTCGGATATTTCTGTTGCTTTTTTTTTTTATTCAGACTGAAAATGTGAAAGTAGGAATGTTAGAACAGGCCAGAGTCGGAGAAACATTCTTTTGGGTCTCACAGATTCCTGGTCTTCACCTGCTGCTGGCTACGTGTAACTGGTCACTGCAGGTGGCATAGTGGAGAGAAGGTACCTGCTGTACCCAGTGGCCAGAGAGCCTGTGCCTGAAGATTTCTTCACAGCAACTGGAGGGGAGGGAAAAAGGAAAGCCTCTTACACGAGAATTCAGTGTTTATTTGTTAATCATGCATCTCAGAGCAAGAGGGCATAGAAATAAATAAATAAAATAATTGTCTCACCACCTTTTCCCCCCATTTCTCACACCTGTTTTTTTCTATTTTAAGACTCCACGTACCACATGGGTCTTGCAATGGCCTGGCCAAGTGGTCATTGCTGGCTGCCAGATTTTCTGGACAAAGGAAGTGTCTGAAGCTCTGGAAGCTGGAGATTTGTCCAGCAGGCTTTACCCACAGCTGAGTGCTCAGGTATGAAAATGAATGGAAGGGTGAGATTTTGCCAGATGGAGACTTTCAATCATCAGACCTCAGACAGGTTGTAAATACAGCCAGGACAATACTGGTGGGGAAACAGAGACACGTTTTTTGCATAACACTGTTCAAAACAGGTGAAAAACTAGGTTATCTTCTTAATCGTTAGGATATTTGTCATAATTAACCTCAAATAATATACAGGATTGATAATGTGATCACCACCTGAACATTATAACAAGGTGAAAGATAACTTCTCCAGGGTTACCCAAGAAGCCAAAGGTGAAGAACTGAAGCAATGGACAGTGGAGGAAACAGCATCCTTCACATCAGTTCTGTGCATGTAAGCACGCGTAATACCTGGTGTGATAATTAGCTCTGGACTTCATGGTGGCTCCAACTCGTTCTTTTCACCTGAACGTGGTAATGGCGTAGGCAAAACTCAGCTCTGAGCCAGTCATGAGTAGTGTTTGCTTTCTGAGCACTCATTTGTACTTCTGACAGGAGAAGAGGCAGAAGTTGCCTGAGCACAGCCTGTCATCTGAGACTCAGCATGCCCAGAGTCTGATTGCATTGTGTTGGTACAGAATAGATTGCTTCAGGGTACTTCCCTTTCCTTCCCCAGCTGGGAGATTTGGTGGCCCTGGTCCGTGGGAGACTGTCCAAGATGCAGCGAGCAGTGTTGTCAGCTCTTATTGTGATTGAGGTCCATGCCAAGGACGTTGCAGCAAAGCTGGTTGAGGAGAATGTAACGAGCATGAACGATTTTGAGTGGATCTCCCAGCTCAGGTTAGAGAGCATGGCTGTTGAACCTCACCTGGCCTCCCTGGCCAGTCTCCATTCTCTTTACCCATCAGCTGTGTCCATGACAAATGGAAGCAGGAGTTTGAGACAGATCTAGTTTTGATGGCATTCTCTTTGGCAATATAAACTAACCTGTACCGTGATGTTTCACTGTGAAAGGCCATGTTCCTTCCCAAGGGGTGCAATGCTTGATCCCAGATCCTGTGAGAACTCCTGTCCACCCTGCTGTGTTACCTTATCCTTTCTGCTCTCGAGAGGGAAATCCCTTAACATGCAGGTCTCCAAACCTGTGGGCCGTAATCTCGTGAGCTGCTGTTTTGTCTGCCAGGCAGTGTTTATCTTTCTGACGGCATGTTCACTCATCATTAGATACTACTGGACGAGGGGAGACCTGTACATCAGAGCAGTCAATGCTGAATTTATCTATGGCTATGAGTACCTGGGGAACACTGGCCGTCTGGTTATCACACCCCTCACTGACAGGTAAAGACATTGTTTTCCGGGTAATAAATGCACCTTTTTTCTCTTTTCATTTTTTTTCTTCTGGATGAACAGGATTAAACCGAGGATCTGACCGTGCAGGTCTTACAGCTTGATGTATGTAAATAGAATCCATTTGTACAGTAAAGGACTACCTGAGACGAGTGCACAGGAGCACCCTGGCATTGGTTTCTACTGTATTCCTGGTGATCAGTGCTCAGACTGATTGCTTTCACTCTCCTAATTCTTAATGTAGTGCTCTGACTCATATAAAATGCCCTCCTGATAGCTAAGGAGCTCTTCTAGAAAGCAGAAGGTAGCAGCTAGTACTCTAGAATATGCAGCAGAAATAACAGTTTTTACCCTTTTGTAACTGTCCTTTTTCCAGAGAATGGATCTGTAGCCAGTGGCAGAAGGATTTATCCATGCAGGCCCCCATGAATACTAATCAAGGCCACATAGCTCTAACTCCTGTGCAGAATGCTGCATATCTAAGCAGTTTTGTAGAATAATGAATGATGGATTCCTCCTTGTCTCCAGCTGGATAGATCATATGTCTCCTTGCTGAAATCAGTAGTACAAATGCTTTTTTTCATCATGTGGTCTCTTCTTTGTTGTAGGTGTTATCTGACACTTACAGGAGCTCTGCACCTGAAATTTGGAGGAGCACCTGCGGGACCAGCAGGAACAGGCAAAACAGAAACAACAAAAGACCTGGGCAAAGCACTGGCAATCCAAACCGTAGTGTTCAACTGCTCTGACCAACTCGACTTTATGGCAATGGGCAAGTTTTTTAAGGGACTAGCCAGGTACAGTGAAACGCTGAGTGTCGTTATTGAGGAGTGGGTAGGATACAGGAATGCTGCACCCTGGGTATTGGTGGGTATTTTTCATAGCAGCCCAAAAGAACAAGCAAAGCCCTAGCAAGGGGGTTACTGAGCTCCAGAATGAGCAAGGTTATGAAATTCCAGCCAGAAAGGAGGTACAGTTGATCCAATTAAAAAAAAAAGAGATAAAAGGAGATCCTTGTTCATTTAAGGCAAAATTAAAATGCTTTGCGCTAATCCACAATGCACTAATCCACCTGTGCAAATGTTTGCAGCTTTGGCCTTTATTTTAATATCATCCATGTTGGACTGAGATTCAGCCCACAAGCTGCTTAATCTTAAGAAGAAGAGAATCTGCTGAGAGTATTCAAAATTGAGCAGCCAAGAGAGACTGCTCTAAGCCCTGAGGGATCCTCTCAGAGAGGCTTCTCTCTTCTCTACATTTCAAACAGAGCTGGTCCAATTAGTCTGTTGCACACTGGTGAATCTGAATTAGTTACTCCAACAAAAGCTGATATTCTTTTCTCAGATGTTTTTTTTGTAAGTAATTTAACTTCTTTCTTAAGCCATGCCTTGTGGGAAGATCACCTTCCTCATATGCATGCTTCCAGCTTTATACATAGTTTTCCAAACTCTGAAAAATGGACTTAAGAGTTGTCTAAACTGTATCTGCTACACTTACAGCTCAGGTACAAACCAGGAGTTCAACATGACACCTCTTTAAAGCTCAAATCTATACCATGCAGAATTTGTCCCAAGCTCTGGGATCAGATACTGCCATGGGCACTCATCACATGGCCTGGGATGCACAGTCGGGGTGTCCGCTGAACCAGGACAGTGTGGCTGTGTCACTGTTTGCCATGGGACGTCAGGGCCCTTTTGTGTTTGCTTCTAGTCTCTGTTATGCCTACCCAGTATGTGGATATATAATTTCTAGATCTAGCTGAACTTTTGGCTGCAAGTTTGCTCCTGTGTGGTGTTGCTGACTCCCTTCGTTGTTCCTTCCTTGCCCAGCTCTGGTGCCTGGGCTTGCTTTGATGAGTTCAACCGCATCGATATCGAGGTGCTGTCTGTGGTGGCCCAGCAGATCACAACCATCCAGAAAGCACAGCAGCAGAGGGTATGTAAGGAACATGTGGATGCAAAGGCAGGCAAAAAAATTTCCACTTGAACTAGCTCAGGCAAGTCCTTGTCTCTGCACACTCCTTCATGGAGGACAAGCTTCACTGCTCAGGGGCAACTCGAACAGGCATCCTTGAGGAGAGGTTTGAACAATGTCCTAACTGTGGCACATCGTATCCATTACACAGTCAACATCCTCGGGGGAATTTTTAACTTCACCCTAGTCTATGCTGCCAGAGTTGCCCACACTCTCACAGGCTGAAGTACCTCTCAGCTTGAGCTGTAGTGCTGGCAGACTTTGGTGTGGGAGACATTCTGATACAGATCCACTGAGCTGATAAAAATCGGAGCTGTGATAAAGGCAGACAGTGCTCTGCCATGAGTTGCTCAGCACCAAATTTGTCGAAATGTGTTAACCAAGCTTTGGTGGATTCAGAAAACCCAGTATGTGCAGAAAAACATATATTCATGCACACACAGAGTTGCATTGTAGAGTGAATTGTTGTGAATTGTCGGCTTTAATGGAGATTCAGCTGTCAGCCAGTCTAGCAGCCAGCCTCTGCTTTGTTCTCTGGAGGCCCAGAAGGGTTAAGACCTGAATCTCCTTGACTTTGACTTGGAATTAGAAACTTGCTCTGCGTAAATTCTTCTGCATTACTTTATCCCCCATCTGAAATTACTACCTACACAGCTTTAAAAAGGATTTAGATTTCTCTTTGCCCTCTTTGCCATGAATTAATTCAAGTCTGATCTCTGGTGCAAAATAAATGGAAAGACGTTTGTTTACAGCTGGAGGGATAGAAGTCTGTTCAAGAGTAAAAAAAAAATAAAATTAACCTATCAGTAAATCTTCTATGAGCCCAGTTTTTTATACAGGGAAAAATACTGCTGGTAATACTGGGTTCCTGCAGTGGGACCAGATTGAGTCACTACACTCTGGGCAGCTCTGTGTGTTTGTGCTTTATAATTTAACAACTAAAAGCCATTGTTCTCCTCTTGGAAAATTCTGCTACATTATTTAGTTTGCAGGTCAGGCTCTGTTCTTCGAGGATGATCATATTTTTTATTTTCCAGGTGGAAACCTTCATATTTGAAGGCACAGAGATTCCACTGGTCCCATCCTGTGCAGTCTTCATCACAATGAACCCAGGGTACGCTGGGCGCACTGAACTGCCCGATAACCTGAAGGTGAGGAGGGCAGGCTGCACAGACAGAAACAAGAGGGGCAGTACAGGTGCTGGGTGCTGCCTGGCCCCACCAGTGTGTCTGTGACAAGGGTGAGGGTGTGACACTTTTGGAAAGTGTCTAGGATCACTTTGAGATTTGAAACACCTGTGTAAGGAAATGGCACCGTTCACATTGCAGTCTGCAGGGATGCTGCAGTGACAGCTGCCAGGCACACTCATGTTGTGTCCTCTAAACAGTCTGGGATGGATACTCAGCCTTTTCAGTTTGCTGGGAAAAAAGCAAGAAACGGCAGTGCTTTGACATTGTGTTGGGTGTGTATGTTCCAGGCTCTCTTTCGTCCTGTGGCTATGATGGTCCCAGATTACTCCATGATTGCTGAGATCTCACTCTACTCCTTCGGGTTTAATGAAGCCAAAGTCCTTGCAAAGAAGATCACCACAACATTCAAACTATTGTCAGAACAGCTCAGCTCCCAGGTAGATGCCCTAATGTCCCTGAAAGTCTCACATTTAAAAAACATTCTCAGCCTAGGCGTGAAGTACCTGGATGGTTTTCTTGGTGCCTTGTGAGAGCATATCTCAAACAAGTCACCACACCCTTTCTTCATCTTCCTTCCTTCTTTATAATTCTCATTTCTGCTCCTGTGGCTGGACTTGGATTCACCTTAAAGAATATTTAGGATTACAGTGGCAGGACAGTTGAGCCAAACAGCCCTGCCTACTTTTTGTTCTATTTAGGATTTTTCATCATGCACTTATTCTCATCATCTTCATTCGTAGACTCTACAGCTGAGGACTAATGAGTTGTTTGAAGGATCCTGAGAGCAGACTTGAATGAAGGAGGAATTGTTCTGAAGGCATAACTGTCTCATTTTTCTTTTCTCACCTGCTGACTGAGTGCATGCATAAGTTTACTTTTTTAGGTGGTGCTCCTCTATCTGATGGCATTGTTTTCTCTGTGCCTTTTTCAGGACCATTATGACTTTGGGATGAGAGCCGTGAAGACTGTCATCTCAACAGCTGGCAATCTCAAAAGAGAGAATCCTGATATGGATGAGGTAAATGTGCTTGTACTTCACACTGCCATAGACTTATGGGGCCTTTTCTGCATCCTCATAGGAGAGGAAAGATCTCTGAAGTCCTGAGTTCTTAAATCTTTGCAGGAGCTGATCTGCCTGCGAGCTATTAGAGATGCCAACGTACCCAAATTCCTGCAGGATGACCTCAAGCTCTTCAATGGTATTGTCTCAGATTTATTTCCAAATATCAGAGAAGCACCTGTTGATTATGGCATCCTGGAAGAAGCCATCCGCAAATCCTGCATCCAAGCGAATCTGAAGGATGTTGATGGTGAGGGGAAGGGCTCTCCACAAGCTCCCTCTGGACCTGGGCTTTTAGTCCAGCATGCTACCCTAGGAAAGAGACATGTTCCCAGACCCACTCTGCATTATCTTCCTGAACAGGTTTTGTTACTAAGTGCATCCAGCTGTACGAGACCACCGTGGTTCGTCACGGCCTGATGCTGGTGGGACCAACAGGTTCTGGGAAGACAAAGGTATGGCAGAGACAGTTTGTGGTCCCAGCAAACCATCACCTACCTAGGGATGCAGAGGGTTAAGTTTCGCAGAAGACCCACACTGGCATTTAAAGCTTCTCTCAGATAGAAGTCAGGGCACAAAGACGCTGACTGTTAGTAAAAATGTGTAGCCATGGGGAGGTATATTACGGGTTTACTGTCTTGAGCTGTGAGATTAGACTGAGGCTTATTAGTTCTGCTGCAGATTTCTGAGGCTGAGACATACTTTGACCTCTCGAGGTGCTTCAGGCCTCTTGTACATAAGATCTAAATTCTTCCTCCCTTGCATGTAGAGTGCTTAATTTCTGTGCTTTTATTTCAGCCAGGCATCTCCTTACTATGATATTACCCTTCACTGTGTCTCTTTCCTCGCTGCCTTTTGAATGCAGTTGCTGTGAGAGCAATTGGCTTTGTCATTCTGGAGCCATGGCAGTTAACTCTCTGGCTGTCCTGCTTTTGCAGAGTTATGAAGTCCTGGCAGCTGCAATGACATCACTGAAAGGTCAGCCTGCAGCCAGTGGTGGGAATTACGAAGCAGTCCGCTACTTTGTACTGAATCCCAAATCCATCACAATGGGCCAGCTCTATGGAGAGTTCAACTTGCTAACGCATGAGTGGTAAAGTACAAAACCTTCTTTCCTTTCTTCCAGACAGAAAATACTTTTCTGGTCTTGAGCGTCTTCTCTTCAAGGCTGAGAACCATTTGGGGTGGTGGCATAAAACCAGAAGCGATCAAGTCCTTATCCTCACCAAGCCACAATAGCCAGTCACGGCGATTTAAGCTGACATCCTTCATTGTGTGCTTGGCCCGTCTGCCAGCACATGCCCAGACAGTTCCTGCAGCTCAGCTCACAGCATTAACTGCAGAACAATAATTCAATAGCTGTGGAGCACATGCCCCTGCTCCTAAGATACAGCAGCTTAAAAACACTTGCTTTTGCTTCTGAAGAAAAGTGACCTCTGTACTGCGCACTTGAATTGTTCTGTATAAATACTCTGGTATCCTTGAGTGATGAGGAATGACTTTGAGGCATAAAGAGGCATTTCATTCCCGTTGCCAGGGCTCCTGCTTGCTTACATGGTTTGGAAACAAGAACCAATAGCTCACTTGCCCTCTTTACAGCCAGGTGCTACTGTTTATGTTTCCATATGTGACCTGAGGTTGACTTTGCAGCTCACTTTATCCATAAGCTAGGATGTGAGAAGCAGTGTGAATCTCCCTTTGGCCCTGTCAGCCAGCACTTGTTTCAGGGCAAAGCTAAAGATTGTGTTCTGTAAAATGGGGGAAACTAACTGTATATGAAACTAACTACCTCTAGGAAAAGTGCAAGAAAGTAAACATTACTGATGCTGTGACCAGAACTTCCCAGCTTAGGATCTGGTACATATTTACTGAAGGACATTTTATAGGAGTTCCAGCTAAGCTCAACAGTTTATTTATGATGTGACTCTACCCAAGGGCAGCACACAGGCATGTCAGTGTGACAAAAAGAAAAATACAGCAGTCATGTAAAATATATTTACAGACAAATCCATCTGTTTTAATCAGCTGAGCTTTGGAACAGACTGTTTTCCCTTGATCTCAGTAACAATACTCTGGAATTCACTAGTACTATAAAAATAACAAATAATTATTTAATAGTGGGAGTAGAATCCAGGGTCTGAATGGAAACTACACTCCAGGTTTCCATGTACAGATTAAATTCTTGCTGTCAACAGCCAGCATTCCTTGTGTCTGCTCTCCTGGTCACCAGCTCCAGCACCACCCGGGTTCACAGGCAGCTGAGGATGGGGAACTTCAATTACAAAGAGGGTAGGGTCATGCTCCTTAGCCTGGATTTATCCCTGTAACCTTGAGAAAAAAAGAAAAAGAGGCACCTCCAGAGAGCAGATAACCTGCCTATGACCTGAACTGGATGCTAGCAAGGCCTCTTTACTCTTCACTGAGAACAGAGATGTTAAAGAGAACCTTGACCTTTCAATTAAATGACATGAATTCCAGATCCCAATGCCCAAAGAAATTGTTTTGTGGTGTCACTCAGCCTGAGATGTGTCTCAGTAAAAAAAAAGAATGAGGTGGACCTTTTTGCAGCTCATGGATAAGGGAGACACATGAACCTGGATAAGATTGCCTTTTGTGGTGGGAACTTTGCCATTTATTTCAGCAAAACGAGAATGGGCTAAGCCCTGCCTTCCTCCTGCCTTTCAGGACAGATGGGATCTTTTCCACACTCATCCGTCGGGGAACCGTGGCCACTGACTCCAGCAAGAAGTGGTACATGTTTGATGGGCCAGTGGATGCTTTGTGGATTGAGAACATGAACACGGTACTTGATGACAATAAGAAGCTGTGCCTCAGCTCAGGGGAAATCATCAAGATGACAGAGGTAACTCATCCCTCCCGCTTTTGCTGCCTGTTGTCTGTACTCCTTCCTCCCTGCGCTGAAATACGTATCAAAACTGAGCAGGTCCTTATCCTTTCTTTTCTTTTATAACTTCCAGAGCATGACCATGATGTTCGAAGTCCAGGATCTGGCTGTTGCTTCCCCTGCCACAGTCTCCCGCTGTGGGATGGTTTATCTGGAACCCAGTATTTTGGGGCTGGAGCCCTTCGTTGAATGCTGGCTGAAAAGTATGCCAGACGTCATGCAGCGCTTCTCACAGAAGCTGGATTCTCTCTTCAGGAGGTTCCTCCAGGTGAGCTACCATTCTGTTCCAGCCTTTCCATGTCAGCTTGGATATCAACCAGCCCAGACTTGTCAAGGCCTGGATTTAAATGCCATTGTGGGAACATTTCATACCAGCATAATACCTATCACAGAAACTTCTCTGTGAATTTTGTGGCTTTAATAGAGGTTACTCAACGATCTCTGTAGATGTGACTAAGTCTTATTGGTCATTATAGTTGGTTTTATTTCATTTTAAAATTATCTTCTGGACAAAGCCATCCCTAGTGCCGTTCCATAGCTTACAGTGGAGTACCTCCAGGGAGAAAGTTGTACAAACAAGTCTTGTTATTTCTACTCTGCTGATAAGCCATTATTTTAATGAAGAACCTGGAGCTACAAAGGAAAGCTCTGAAGGCAGCAAACCATTTAACAGCACTGATAGCACAAGATGCACATAACTGTTGCACGGACCCAAAAGGGAGGCCCAGAGGTTTCTTGGTGTTAAGACTGAACCAAGGGGTTCAACTTGTTTTTCTCCAGTCAGAACAGTGGTACTTGGGATGCAGTTGGAAATGGCAGCGTTCTCAGTCACGCTCTCCCTGCTAAACATAACATGATGGAGGTGAACAAGAAGGTAAAACCATAGACAGCTGTGCTGGATGGTGACATTAAGCTGTCCCTGCCTATCTTTCCAGGAGGCCATCGACTTTTTACGAAGCTCTGTGAAGGAGATAATTACCTCAACGGACAGTAACCTCACAAGGAGCCTCCTCGTGCTCTTGGAATGTTTGTATCAGCCTTTCATCCCCATTAAGGTAGTTTTTGCTACCACTGTCACTGTTACTTGTGCCTGTAACTCTTAAGGACACTAAGTCATGGAGAGGGTTAGTCACCAGAGAACAAGATGCTGGTGCAGAAAAGTCATGCTGTAGCTCATCTATGTGGCAGAAGGTAATACAACATCCAGCAAAGCACAGGTAAACCTGGAAGGATTATGCTCTGCCCACTGAAGGAACACAAGATAAGCTCCATGCCTACCAGGCTGGAGGGCAGAGGTTCACTTTTATTTATAGCAGAGGGAATTGGAGAATGAGTGGAAAGCAGAGATCAGAGCTGAGCAGTGATGCACTTCAGATTGCAGGTCCTTTGAGAATTAGTATTGAAGAAGGCCGGATAATTTTCAAATTAAAAACCTAAGACTAAATTCTTCTCCCAGCTCCTGTTGAGTGACGTTAGTTCAGCAAAGGGAGTCTCTCAAGTACACCAATGAAAGAACAAATTTTAATCCACAGAATATATTAACAAGGCCTGTGAAAAACTGGCTCGAAAAAACTACATAGAAGCTAAATAGAATTATGAGCAAATTAAGAGGAGTCTGGCGTTTGTGTACCTCAATTATACCTGAGAATTTTTCTTCTGCTTGTCTCTGGTTCTAAGGGATTTAAGACGATTCCCCGGGAGAAGGTTGCTCGTATGGGAGAGCTGATTGAACCTTGGTTTATATTTGCCTTGATCTGGAGTGTGGGCGCCACTGGAGATTCCGCAGGTCGTGAGGCCTTCAGCTCATGGCTCAGGAATAAGATGGCAAAGGAAAGGGTGAGTAAAGGAAAAGCAGACCTTGCCTCATTATAGAGGAATTTGTAGTGAGGAATGGGGATCAGAGCTGAATGCCTGGAAGCTTTGGATGGACTTCCTCTTGGCATCTGGTATGCCACTGTCTCAAAGGGACCCCTGGAGCTGGAAGTTCTGGGAGAGACCCGAGGCCCCTGGCCTGGTGTCTTGGGGTGACTCTATCATGTGTATCCCCTATCATGCTCTATGCCCAAAAAGTAATATTGTGCTTTTTCTGTGCCTTTAAACTGAGCTTGAAAAAAAAAAACCAAATGAACTTTCCAAAGCAGCTTCTCAAGGACACAGAGATTACACTCCTCAGTGTTGTCTGACTGCAGAAAGGCACGAAGGGAGCACCCTGCTTGCTTTTTCTTCAGCCAGCTGGTTTTTTTTTACCCTCTTGGCGTGAGACGGAGAGCTGAATTTTGTTTCCTGGGACTTTGGTTTTTTCCCTTCTTCTCTTCTGAACTGTTTCAACAACATCAGAACACATGAGGAGAATTTTCTCCCCGAGGCCCGGGGGTGGGCCCACGCCCTCACCGACCAGCTCCGAGGAGGAGAGAGACCACACCTACAGAAGGACTCTGAAATCTTCCCAAGTTTCTCTCTATAGCGAGAGATTTCATTTCATTATTTAGCATCATTATCCTTTTCCTGTGTGTTTGTTAAAATAAATAGCTTTTATCTCTTTCAGTTTCCTTAGAGGAAAAATTTCCTTTTTTTCCCGAACCCTGTGGGGGGAAAGGTGGTTGTAACCTGGTTTTCTCTCAGGGGCTATATTACTAGATTTTGGCCAAACCAGCACACCTGGGTAGCATCCCATTAGTAAAGTCTTCCTTGAAGTAGTGCATATCCTCCTGTGAATTCAGCTGAGTGGTAGCCAGGCTCAGCACAGCTTTATTCTCACAGGTCCGGCTACTCTTCCCAGAAGAAGGACTGGTTTACGACTATAAACTGGATGATGCTGGGCTTAGCAGTACTGAAGAAGATATGGATGAGGAAGTCGTTAGAGAGGTAAAATATTTCATTTTTAGTTCCAAGCTGAGTAATTTAGGAGGAGGGACCAGGAAGCAACGCAGTCCTACAGGATTTGGTAGGATTTTCTTGTCAAGGGCAAATAAGAAAGGCCTAAAGGAAGTAAACAAGAATGTTTAAATCAAAATTAAGCTTTTCATTGAATCAAGAAGGCAGTTTCTTGCCTTCAGAGTTGTGAACCAGATCTTTCACAGCTGAGCCGAGAGCTGGTCAGTTGAGACCTGAGTGCCTCTGTCAGTGCTCAGCAAAGTGAGAGGTGGCACAGGTGTGGCTGCTGGAGGACAGGGAGAAGCTCAGATGGATAGATCTGTCTGTGTTAGAGAGCAGTGAACAACAGCAGAAGAGCTATGTGCAGCAGAGTCAGGAGTAGCAGCAAGGCAGACAAATATTCCATCTTTTTCACAAGAGACAGCAGTGTAGGGCATGTCAGGGTCATCTTGACTGACAGTCACCAGGCTCTGGGCTAAAAAGAATTAAAAAAAGGAGGGAAAATGCTTCCCCTTCCTGAAATGAAAGAAAAAAACCCTACATGAGTGTCAGACGCTTAACAGAAGGTGCCAGTGTGGTCTCAGTGGGAAGGCCACATGGGGTGGTCAGGAATGTAGATTCTCTCCTGTATTCTCCAGCACAGCCCTGGCAGAACCTCTGTCTCGTTTGCATAGTGGCCTCTGGGAGGCTCATCTGCAGCTTCAATCTAGCACAAGGGATCCATGTCTTGTACAAGTAGAAAACCTCTTGTGCCTCTGAGTGCAACGTGGCTGATGGCACAGAACGGGAAGACAGGATCCCAGATAAGCCCCCTTCGGCCCTCTGCCATGGGCAGAATTCCTGTTCTTGCAAACATCACAAGTGCTCCATCCCACTTTGATCCCAAATCTCAGAAGGGAGGGCAGGTGTGTCGCTGCTGGGGCAATAACCTCTAACTCTCGGGCTCTGTCCCTCCCAAAAGTAACGAGTCTAACACTCTCAGCACTGCTATACAGAAAGGTAAGGGTGGCAAGACTCAACAGAGGGGCTGGAAACCTGAATTTCTCATCAGAATCCGAGCTGTTACACAGGGAGCAGTGACAGGGAAAACAGCAGAAATAGTTTTCCTTTTCCTAGAAGGGATAGATGCAACTGCCCCCTCTAAGCAGACTCTAATCTTTCAGGTGCGCTGGGAGGTGTGGCTGGATGCTACAGCACAGTTCACCATGGTTCCAGACACCAACTTCTGTGACATTATTGTGCCCACGATGAACACAGTCCGAATGGCCTATCTGCTGGAGCTGTTGCTCACCAACTATAAGCCAGTACGTGCCCAGCCTTGTCTTTGAATTTTTGGTTCAACCTCTTCCTCTCCCAGTGCAGTCAGAACTCAACAGCTACCTAATACTTGGAGATTATTTCCCACTCCCACGGATTTGTATTTCTCTGCTCCAATCTGTGCTTAAGCCCTAAGAGTTACCCATTCAGTCCCCAGGCACCCTGCCAGCACCCCAAAGGAATATCAACACTCAGCTGTTCAATCAAAATGCAGCAATTGCTAGATAGCCCATCACCATCCCTCTTTACCTGTTTCCTAGAGTTCCATTTCATATTTCTCTGGTTGGACTCCATCCACACCAAGAGATGTTGGTATTGGGCAGCTGACCTTACTGAAGAAGCAAGCCCAACAGTCCTCTCCCAACCTTTAAATGCCTAAAAGAGCAGTAACCTGCATTTCCTCCAGCAAATGTCAGAGTGCTGGGAAACACAGACTGCTTGCCTGTGATTATGCTGCGCTGCTGATTGTGCTTCTAGGTTCTCTGCATTGGTCCCACTGGCACAGGGAAAACTCTCACAATTGCGGACAAGCTTTTGAAGAACTTGCCTAACAAATACATCACCCACTTCCTGATGTTTTCAGCACGCACCTCTGCTAACCAAACCCAGGATCTCATCGACAGCAAACTGGATAAGAGGCAAGATTCCTTTCTGTGTGTGCAAAGGCAGTATCCCTGAGCTCAGTGTTTCTATCAACTTAGCTATTTAGTTTCATCCCAAGACCTGAAGGGGCCCTGAGCACGTACAGCTGCGGATAACAAGTAGTAGACACAGCACATCTGAGCTGGGATTGTGAGAGCCAGTAATAGCTTGTTATAATGGCAAGAAAGTGAGAAGGATTAGTGAGGGTCGGTATAAGTTGCTCCAATTCTAGTTATTCCAGAAATACTACATTTCACAGCACAGGTGTTTGCAAACCCTGGTGTGGGATCTTTACAGAAAGTGATGAAGAGAGAAAATGTGGCTGCCCAGCCGCAGTCCCACTCCCCACAGCAAACAGCTTCCATTTTGCCTCCCTGGTCAGCCACTGATTGAAAGTTTCCAACAGGTTCATAGGCTCAAGCTTCGCTTTTATTTGCACCTATTTACTCCTTGGCATTTTGCATAAGTAGACAAAACTTCACTCGTGCTTGGAAAGAAGCCAGTGCCTCGAACATTGCTCCAGATCTTTTCCGTGCAAAGGCCCTTACAAAGGAGTGTATCAAGTGTAAAAATAGCTGAAATAGTTGACTCAGGAAGCATCCAGAGAAAATAAAGATGCTTTTGGATCAAGTTAGGAGTACCTTTGCAATAGGAGTTGTCCTGTGTCCTGACACGGGTTCTGTCCTTGCAGGCGGAAGGGAGTGTTCGGGCCTCCAGTTGGTCGGTATTTCATATTTTTTATCGACGACTTGAACATGCCCATGCTGGAGCAATACGGAGCCCAGCCACCCATCGAGCTGCTGCGGCAGTGGATGGACCACCAGGGCTGGTACGACAGGAAACAGATCGGTATGAGCCAGACCCTGTGCCCAGAGCTCTTGGCAAAAGTTGGCCTGTTAGATATGTGTACCTGCTGTGGAGATTTCTGGCGAGGGCTTTTAGCTACAACTCAGCACTCATTCCTGATTTTGCTCTCTCCAAGGTACTTTTAAGAGGCTGGTAGATATTAATTTTGTCTGTGCCATGGGACCTCCTGGAGGGGGAAGGAATCCTGTCACCCCACGCCTCACTCGCCATTTCAACTACCTCTCCTTCACCGAGATGGATGACAGCAGCAAGAAGAAGATCTTCACCACCATCCTCGGCAGCTGGATGGGTAAGTCCTGCAGAAAACCGCCACCCTCTCCTCATGCTGCAAGTCAACCTGATGACAATGGAGTTTGGAAGGGGAGGAATTAATACTGATGATCTGATCAAAGTGTTGAAAGCTGGAACTTGCAGTAGTTCCTTGAAGATGCTTTAGGGAAAGTGTTTTATGAGGCTTAGCAAACAGAGAGCTCATACACTATTTAATCTCAGGGCCAAACGCAGCTGGTGGAAACCAGCAAACTTCAGCTTTGGCTTTCACTGTTGCATATGTTATCCTATAGCCTGGGCCTTTCAAAGAAGGAATTTTTTTGGTGGTGGATGATGCAGATATTCTTAACCTCAACAGGTAAAGCTGGAACTCATTTTTTTGTCTTTTTCTAGATGGACTCCTAGGAGAAAAAAGTTACAGAAATCCAGTGCGTAAGTAAGAGCAGAAAGATGAGAGAGACTGTGAACAGAACAAACTGGTGGGCACAGCATGGCACAGCTTACCTGTGCTTTCAGCAGGCAGACACTTGCCCAGACAACAGCCTTCTGTGGAAGCAGAGCCTTCTGTTACTCTCCATCTGCTGCAGCCTGTGGACAGCTGAGCAGGGTGGATCTGAGCATGGTGCTACAGCCACCATGAAAAAAGGGTTCATTTGGAGTGAAATGAGTCCTCTTGTACTTGACAGGGTGGGAATTTAGGATCATCTTTGCAAATATGCCCTCATCTGCAAATATGCCAGTAGAAAGGAGTGAGAATAGTCAGCTATGGAAGAAGCAAAGCAGAGCTCTCTGAGTGCTTGCAATATTCACAAGCACCAGTACCTGACTGTGATCTCAGGGGCACACTGAAACATCTAGCTGTGATTTAGAAAGAAATTAAAGGATTTTTGAAATAATGCAAAGAAAGTGCAAAATGCTGGGGTGTCACAGGGTTCTACTTCTCCAGGAGTGTTTGTAATAAACTTCATTGGGAGAAAAAAATAATTATGCTCTAAAACTGGCAGCTGTGTTTAAATCTTGCCAGACTATTGCATAAGAAATTATTCCTCGGTGGCTTTGCATTTGCTGAGCGTAATGAATTGCAGGGGGTTTAGCTGAGAGGGCACTCACACCTTCTAGCTTAAAAGTAGCTGAGATTTCACTGCAGGAGTGCAAGGAGGGAGAAGGAAAACCTGTCTGGAATATTTCAGGTAGCCATCAATTACCTGTCTGGCAGTGCCTCCTCTGTTCCTGAGGGGCATGAAGTCTTCACACCACAGAATCACTGTAAAACATTCTCCCACCCCCAAATCTGGTTCACATTAGTTGAAAAACCCACTGGCAGCTGTCCGCTGCAGTCAGCAGGTGCTCAGTTGGGTCCCTCAGTGTGTCTGCAGAAAAAAGCAGAAAAAAGTGTGTTCCTGCCCAAGTCCTAGCCAGCACCTCTGACACTCAATGCCACCTTCCTGTGCTGCAAGGACCTTCTCAGCCCAGAGTCACCATCTTGACATCCTCTCCAACTACTTCTGTCTCTGCAGCAGGAGCAGATGCAGTAAAAGAATTGAATGAGCCCTTAGTCGATGCCACAATCTCCGTGTATTTGACCATCACATCCCAGCTGCTGCCCACGCCAGCAAAGTCACATTACACCTTCAACCTGAGAGACCTCTCAAAGGTGTTCCAGGGCATGCTCATGGCTGAGCCCTGCAAGGTCGAGGTGAGTGCTCCCATCAGCACAGCCCTGCCACCCAGGGCAAGACCAGAAGTGTTCTAGTTGAGGCCTCATCAACAGGCCTGCAAACAGGCTTCAACTTCCCATGGAAGATGCATTTTGATACTGCTCAGTGGGTGTGGTGGCCTCCTCTTTGGCTATTGCCTGGTACCAGTAGTAGGCAGAGCCCCCCTTCATCACAGTCCTTCCTTGGCATGGTGAAGCAGGTGAGTGGCCACAGGGAGTCAGTAGGACACAGCCCACCCATTCAGGGCTGGATGGAGCCATGGGGGATCAGACAGGGACCAAGCAGGGGCAGAGGTGGTGTCCTATTACCTGCTTCTGTCAGTGGAGGCTTCTGCCCCTTCAGCTCTCCTGAGGACCTTGCTCTGGCTCCAGCCTGGCCAGTAGAGATTGAATTATCACTGGAAGTACTTAGGACCCCAAGGTTCTGTGCTATCAGCCAAATAAAAGGATCTTTCAGAAAACACACAAGAAAACTGTAAAAATTAAATCAAACTGGGGAAAGATGAGAACAAAGAACATAAAATTTAAATCTCTCAAAGAAAGCCCAACATATGGACAAATAGAGGGGGATAAGCTGAAGCTGTAATGAGCTCTCTGCAAAGCAGCTGTTTTGACAAGAGTTGTTTTTGAGAGGAGAAGGGAAAGCAGCTTCCTCCGCCCCGTTCTTTCTCCGCTCCAGCTGCCTTCTAACAGAAGTAGAGCTGGCCACATGCTGGGCAGGAACCAGCTTTCCTGACAGCAATGCTCATAACACTTCTCTGCTTCTCTCATGGCGGCTGTTTTGCTGGGATTTCCTACCAGAACAAAGAGCATTTGCTGAGATTGTGGTACCATGAGAGCTGCCGGGTCTTCCGTGATCGCTTGGTCAACGACGAGGACCGGACCTGGTTTGACAACCTAATGACGAAGAAGATGGAGGAGTTTGGCACCACTTTTAAGGAGGTCATTCCCACCCTGCCAGTTCTTTTTGGAGACTTCATGGAGCCAGGTGCCAATGTCAAAGTATACCAAGCAATCGACAGCCAGGATAAGGTAAGGACCATGTGGAATCATGTTGTGAACTACATTCACATCTTCCCAGTCTTCTATAAACAAAGGAAAACAGTAATAGTAACAATAGCAGTGCTTTAATTGGAGGTATCTGAAACCACAAACCCTCCCAGGGGTCTCCTGTGAAATCCTACCCCGTATATGAATAGAGGCTGCATTTGTTGTGATGGGCAGTTGAGGTGGAACAAGCTGTCTCTGCACTGCAATCCTGGAGGCAGCCTGCTATGCCAAATCTCCCAAATGAGCCACACTTGGGACTGAAAAGTGAAATTTGCTGGAAAGAAATGGCACATTACCCCCAAACAATGCTACTTTTGCCATTAAAGACTTCACAATTGACCTTTACAAGTAATTAATGTTACTGCCAGACTCCCTGTTGGAGAAGATACTGGGAGTACTTGGGTAGTGGTAATTAAGCAAAGGCAATGAGTGGTGTGTTTTGCTCTCATTATCAGAAACAGATGATTATTCTGTCGTCTCTCCTCTTGTGATAGCTGTGTGACAAGGACTGGTAATTAACTGAGCTTTCCAATCCCTTTTGCAAAGTAGGTAGGCCTGTCCCCCACCGAGAGAGCCAGACTTAGAGGCAGCTGCACAGTCCCCACTGATGCACACAGGACTTTGGCATCTAGGCAGGGATCTCAGCACTGCATGAATTCCAGCTGGTGTTGCTTTCCCAGCATCACAGTGAGATTGATGAGGGGGTAGGATCAAATCCCAGATGTCTTCATGCTTCATCTCCTTCTCTGGCCTGAGGGTGCTGTTGAAGGGAGGCCTGGGAAGGGCAGGAGAAACTGCTCCTGCAGCTATTGCATGTGGTGGCTGGGCTGGGAGAGGAGTGTGCTCCTCTACCCATCTACAGCCAGTGTTGTTTTCTTCCCCAGCACCTGTGCTTTCCAGCCAGGATCCTGACCACAGGATTCAGCAGCAGGCAGTGGTCAGCTATAGGGCGAGGAAACTAACCCAGAGGGAGGCCCTGGAGCAATATGGATCAGGCAGCCATAAGCTCTTTTATTTTGAACTACACCCTGCTGTTTCTCAAGGCAAACAGCACTGCTGGGAACAGCAGACCATAGTTACTTGCCTGAGTTAGTTTAAGGTCACCATAGAGCAGCTGCTGCCACCACCAGTAGCTAAATTCAGCCCATCCAAGGGCAGTTCCTTATAGGAGCACGGAGGAGAGCTGCTCCCAGACCCTGTGAAGCACCAGGCTCTGCCCTCCCCTAGTCCTGGCTGTGCCAGCAGACAATAACCCCCCACACACACAACTGCTTTTATCTGGTAGCCACAACTGAGCATTTCTACCCACAGCTGAAGCTTGTGATTGAAGACTACCTGGAGGAGTACAATCAAAGCAACACCCCAGAACTGAAGCTTGTGCTTTTCATGGATGCGATACAGCACATCTGCCGAATCAGCCGGATTCTGCGGCAGGCTCCGGGCAATGCTCTTCTCCTGGGTGTTGGGGGAAGTGGGAGACAGTCTCTCACCAGACTGGCATCTCACATGTAAGTAATGCACTCCCACCTATGCATGTGATGTGGAGCAGCTCCACTGGGGCTGCCTTCAGAGAATCACTTTTTCTGCCCTTCCCACTGCCGGTTACATGTTTTTCTGGCTGCTGACTCCTCGAATGAGTCAAGAGCTAGGACTCAGTTAACATGCACATCTGCACTGGGTTTCTAGCTAGCTCAGGTATCTCTGCTTTGTGTAAAACATGCTCCTGGGTTGGTGGCTGTCCTTGGTGCACAAGGACAAGCGTGTGCTCGGGACTCACTGTAGGAAAACAACTTGCTTGAGTCCTTTCCCCCTGAGTCCACAACACATACTGGGAATTGACAGAAGAAGATATTTTAATTTGATGTAACTCCACCAGCTTCTCTTTCCTTTAGGGCAGAAAATGAATGTTTCCAGATTGAACTGTCCAAAAATTATGGCATGACGGAATGGCGAGAGGATGTGAGGAAGATCATGATGAAGGCAGGCCTTCAAAGTCTACCCAAGACCTTCCTATTTGTAGACACACAGGTACAGGAGTATTAGCATGGTGGATTCCATCTCAAAAGGAGTCAGAAACACATCTCCAAGCTCAATAAATTCCCCTACAGAGTATTAAGGAGCTTGACACAAACCAGACACAACTTGTATTTATTCAGTAGCCTATATTCATCATCTTATAAAAGAGCCCCAGGGAAACTAGAGGTGGTGCATTTATTGCTAGAGGGTCTCTAGAGCTGTGTGTGAGGGGGTGGATTCTTCTCTAGCTCAAGGAAGCTCCTTTCAGCTCCATCCAAGGGTTTGGTGGGTACATAGATTTTAGCTGTCTGAAGCTAAGCACTGTGTTGGCCACTGCTATTAGAAGTCCTAAGTAAAATGATTCTTTTCCTCTTCAAAAATGGAGTAGATTTAGGACCTTACGCCTTCTGGTTCCACAGGATAATGCTGGCTTGTAACTGTAAACTGTAACTTGCTAATGACTAGGCCAATTTCCACTTCTGGAATCACAGTTATGTTCCCCATAGGCTTTTTTACTGCCTTCATTATCATAGGAACCATTCCCTTGTGGCAGAGCCCTAAGCAGGGAGATGAGCATCAGTCAAATGCTACTTGTTCCTGCAGCCTTTTCCCTGCAGCGAGAAGCATATGTGGGAGCCAAGGGGCCCAGGAGGGTGCATTTAGTCAAGGAGATGGATGCTGTGTATTTCTGATTTAGCAAAGGTGGAGAGG
This sequence comes from Rhagologus leucostigma, assembly GCA_013397725.1. Lineage (NCBI taxonomy): Eukaryota > Metazoa > Chordata > Aves > Passeriformes > Rhagologus > Rhagologus leucostigma. The sequence goes on from VZTD01003090.1 coordinate 999,953, forward strand.
TGAGTGTAGTGCTGGAGGGAGATCGGCCCACAGACTGTGACACATCCCTACAATTACTCTGTCTCCCACATTGATCAGCTTTATTTTAATAATGAAGAGTTCTGTGCTGGAGGAAGGAAGACCCGGAGCAACCAGGTGTCTGGGGTCTGACTGCAGAGGCAGGGAGCAAGAGCCTGAGCTCAGTTTGTCTGTAAGGAGACTTGGAATGGGCAGAAGGAGGTTTGTTCTCAGACACACCCTCCCACGCCTGAAATGGCTGAATATGGCTGTTTAATTGGAAGTGCTGGACAAGAATCAGGGTGTGCCTTTCTGGAGCCAAGTGATGACAGAAATGGTTTCTTATAACAGAGGCTGAGGGCTGTATTTATGCAGAAATTATCTCCATGGCATGTGAGACATGAATGTCTTCTGACTTAAGAAACTGCTCTTTTTTTTACCTATCATCTGCTTAGATTAAAAGTGAATCCTTCCTCGAAGACATCAACAACTTGCTCAACTCTGGTGACATTCCCAACATTTACAATCCCGAGGACCAAGACCAGATCCTGACAGCTATGAAGCCTATTGTTCGAGATCTAGGGCAGCAGCCCACCAAGGCCAATTTAATGGCTGCATTCACAGCACGGGTTCGCAGCAATATCCACATGGTCCTGTGCATGAGGTACACTTCAGGCCTACAACTCCATGCTTTTAATGTTAATTATTCCCTCCTTATCCTTTGCCTTGCATCACTGTGTAATGGGATCTTTATTTCCAAGCCCCAGACTTTGGAGGAGGACAAAGAATATGGTTTGCATAACACCTTCCTCTAGGACTAGATACTTTTTTTTTTTTTTACACTTTGCTGGTCTCAAGATGAAGTTTGAAATTTTCAAGAGTATGATTATGTGTGATTCAGATGAAACACAAGGTGCCTCCTCCTCCTTGCACCACTGAGCCATTTGTTACAGACATATCTTGCTTGAACTTGGGGGTCAGTTGCACCATGTTTACTCATGACTCTGATGCACGGTCCCTAAGCAGCTTGCTCCCTTGCAGGAGGGATACCAGAAGGTACAGGGTATTCTCAGTGCAAGAACAAGCAGAAAAATCAGGGCCATGATTCTGGTTTGGTGATGTGATCTCTGCACCCACCTGCTTGAGATAAACTTCAGGGCACATTTATTTCTTATCCCTTAAGCATTCTCCCTAGGGAGGGACCCATAAAACATCATCCTGCTACCATCTTAATACTTCCAGAATATCCCGGGGACTGCCGAGGAACGAGCTCCGACATGTACCTTTGGGCATGCAGCTCACTGCCTGAACTTTCATTCCCCTTTTCCCTCTTTCCCTGGGTGTATTCCTGTCCCTCTTACTCCGCAAAGCTTCAGGGTGGTTCTGTAGAAGGAAAGCTGTTTTGTGCTTGTATTGAGAGCCAGATGTAACACATCTTCTCTGCATGCCTCGCCCTCAGCCCGATTGGAGAAGTGTTCCGCGCACGCTTGAGGCAGTTCCCCTCTCTTGTGAACTGCTGTACCATTGACTGGTTCAATGAGTGGCCTGCTGAAGCCCTGCAGAGCGTTGCCTCCTCCTTGCTGAGTGAAATCCCACTTCTTGGTAGCGGTAATGAAGATCTCAACGGGATGGTAGGTGCCACACTCGGGAATAATCTGCTCCCATCTGCTCAGTGTGCTGTGTCTCTGGATACACCAAGACTTCAGAAGTGTCCTACCCTGCAGCAGAATGTGCCATGGCAGGATCATTCAAATGCAGAACTGCATAGCTTTTGTATGCCTTGAAACGGGCTTGGCCGTTTGTCACCCCTCTGTGGCACTAAAGCCCACACACAGACATGAGCTCTGCTGTGACTGTATAGTTTGGTTCTTCATAAGCCCCTTTTGCTCTCTCTGGGCATCAGATGGATTTGCCTTTCACATGTTCAGTACTGAATAACATTGTTTCTTTCCTTTCTCCTTGTAGATTCAAGTATGTGTAGCAATCCACCAGAGTGTGGCAAAGAAGTGCCAGTTGTTCCTAGCAGAACTGGGCAGACACAATTATATCACTCCCAAAAGCTACCTGGAGTTCCTCAGCATCTTCAGTTCCCTCATTGGAAAGAAGCAACAGGAACTGAAGACAGCCAAGAACAGGATGCAAAGTGGCCTGGACAAGGTTCGTCCCTCACACCCAGGAAAGTTTTGGGGCCACCCCTTACGCAGTCTGAGCAGTGTATTTATAGCTACAGAGATGCAGTGAGATGTCCTACACATGTCCTGTGTAACAGGAAAAAACTCAGGCTAAAGCAAATGAGAACTATGCCTTCTGCCAGGGCCAGTCTTTCTGAAGGTCTGAGTCTGTAACAGCTCTAACAGAATAATGATCCCCAGTCTTTGGGGACCACAGACCTCCGTGTAGCTCATCTCTCAGGATGTTCCTTATTAACCTTGTAATTGAAAGGCCTCTAACAGAAACATTGTTCTGCTGCCTCATTGCCACGAGCTTATGAAGTCATGCCTAACATGTGCAGGCAGCATTAGGCACTACTGTTTATAAGCACACCACAGTGTCAGATTGTTGCTTTAGCAGGAACCGGGGCAAGACCTGTGCTTTGCACAGCCCAGCACTCGGCAGGGAGCACCCTCCGGGGCAGCACAGCCCTTTCCTAGGGCTTTCCATGGCTGCTGGCCCTGCTCATAACTCTGCTTTGCTCCCACAGCTCCTGCGAACAGCAGAGGATGTAGCGAAGATGCAGGAGGAGCTGGAGTCCTCCCGCCCTCTCCTGGCCCAGGCAGCCAAGGACACCGAGGCAACCATAGAACAGATAAAGGTACCGCTGCTGGGCAGCCCTGCACTTTCTAACTCTGACTGCTCAGGCTGGAGGGGCCCGGCAGGGATTGTGTAAAATCCTGCTTGATCGGAGGTAAAAACGCCTCAGGTTGGCACGGTAGGTATTTGTGCAGAGCTGCACTGACAGCAAAAACTGCCTCCTGCTGGGGTCCTGCTCTGCTGCTGGTGAGCACCAGTTGTTGCAGAAGCAATGGCTCCCATGCCGCTGTCTGAAACCACCACTCAGGGGTCAGCCAGCTGAGCTCCCAGCTCCCGTGCCCTTGCAAGCACAGTTCAGCAACGCTAACACAATCCTCAGGTGGCCTGAGCAGCTCTACACCTGTTGTTGTTGAAGAGGCTCATTCTTCCACATCCCGTCCTCAGGGAGCTGATCCAGCTGCAGCCTGCCCCCCATCACTGTGTGACGATCCCAGACCTCAGGGATCATCCCACAGTCACTCATGCCACTGCAGAAGAGGGAATTGTTCTGTGTTGGCTGTCACTGCCTTCTCTCCTTGTGTTCCTCCCTGCCCATCTCCTACTGAGGGATGGCCACACTGGGCCAGAGTGAAGAGGGACACTAACATCGTACAGCTCTGCATGGAGAGGGGAAAGAGTCTGCACTCTCCTAAGTTCCCACATAGCAGAGAAGAATTTGGCTATATTCCACATTTCCTTTGTGCCTCCCGGTAGTGTTTTAACCCTCGGGGTAGGCAGAAGTGGCAGTTTTAGAAACAAACCCCTAAGCATATCTTCCTATTCCTCCATCTCCCTACAGATTTGCACCCCTACGCATCTTCTACTCGTGCCAATAGGAAAATGGGTAGAGCAGCTAACTCCTGCAAGACTAACATAATTCCAAGCACAGCCAGAGCTGGAGCTTGTGGATGGTTTATACAGGCTGACAAAAACCTCCCAGTATGGTGCAAGAAGGGCATCCCCTGCAGCAGTTAGGTCCCTGAGATCTGCTGGAAGAAGACACACAAGCTGCCAGGACAGCTGTGACCCTTTCCTAGCCAAGCCAAGCTCTGTCTCCAGCACACTTCTGAGGTTGTCTCTGGTGTTGCAGGTGGACACAGCTGTGGCTGAAAAGACAAGAAGTGCTGTGCAGGCTGAGGAAGCGAAGGCCAATGAGAAAGCTCAGAAAGCCCAAGCCATTGCAGATGATGCTCAGAAGGACTTGGATGAAGCCCTCCCAGCCCTGGATGCTGCTCTTGCCAGCCTGAAGAACCTCAACAGAAATGATGTTACAGAGGTAACTGTGTCGAGGGAGAGGGTGGCAGAGCTGGGTCTGGTCAAGGACAGCCTCTCCCTTTGCAGCAATCCCCCATCAATAGCCTTGCAACATCTCCAGCCTTTTCCTCCATCCATCCGCCTGGGCTCATTCTGGGCAGCTGCCCATGCAGCTTCTCACTTTCACTCCTTCAGATGCAAACTGAAGGGCAGAAAGGCAGTAAGGGGCTCCTGGATGTTTGCAGCATGTCCTGGAGAGGCTGTGGAGGAGGGCTCGCCCCATGTGCCTGTCCATGGGGTAGGCAGCAGGGACCACCAAGCAACCCCAAGTGCTGACTGTGCAGCACAGGGACAGAGCTGGCAGCACCCTGAACTTGCAGGCTCTTTGGAAAGGGACCCACCACAGGCAGAGAAGAGGCAGCAGGCTGAATTCAAGGAATGCTGGCTTAAAATAGTCTAGTGAGAGAAAGAAGGGTGATTCTGAGCCTGCAAGCATCACAGCCCATAGCCAAGAGAGCACACTCAATAAGTATATTTCACCACATGGGGACAGGCTTATTGCTCTGCAGTTGTGAGTAACAGACCTTTTTATTCTCCCAAAAGCATACAAAACCCCTTTCCCCAAAAAGTGGGGAAAGACACAGGCAGTGTTGGTCCACTTGCCCCCAGCACCCATCCTCTTGTAGAGCTGGCATGAGAAGTGTCTTGTCTATCCAAGGCTTCCAGTGCCACAAGATGCATCAGTTTCTTACACATCATCTAAACCAGCCCCCAGGAACTCTGTATTTAAGGAAGAAGCTTCCAGTTTCTTTTTAACCCAGCTGCCATGTCATGACCCAAGGAACCAGTCACCAGAGCAGAGACCAGAGTTCTCTCCCAGTCCAGAATTAAGGACCCAGCCCAACCAAGAGAGGACACCACTACTGTGGCAGGGAGCAAGGATCCTTTTGACCTACTCCTTTCCGTAGGGTAGCTCCCTCAGAGGAGGGGAAGGAAGCTGATGCCTGCTTCTCCAGCTCCTCCACCACCTCTCTCAGCCGATCCTCATCGCAGTAGAAGTACACATAAAGGTTGCGCTCTGCCTGCAGGATGGGGTTCTCCAGAGCCCTGCGCTTCACCTCCAAGTCACCCAGGAAGTCTGTCAGCTTTTGGTAGAGGTCATCCTGCGTGATGATCAATTGCTGCATCAGCTCAGTGATCTCCTAAGGGACAGAGCCCAAACTCATGTGAACGTGGAAAAATAAAGGGATTTTCCTCAGACCTGTGGAACAGCTCAGCCCCCCAGAAACAAACTAACCACCCAGCTCTGGCCTCCAAACCCTCCCAGTCCAAGGAGCAGAGGTGGCTTACTGGGACACCTTGGTAAAGGCGCCCCAATCTCAACACTGAACAGCACATGTGAGACACAGTGAGAATCACCTTTGTCCCATAGCCAGCCACTGCTTCACTGGATGGTTTTTGGGACAAGGCAAGGGTCAGGCCAACCTGCCCTCCCTCTGTGGCTGAGAGGCAGTGAGGTCTCCCCCCTGCACCCAGGGAGGATGGCAGAGGGCTCCCTGTGCTAGCCTGCTGCCACCCGGCAGGGCCCAGGGGAGCAGGAGTGCTTCCTTACCGGCGAGGAGAGCTGCAGCTGGTTGGAGCTGTTGTACAGCTGGTGATAGAGCACCTCTATGGAGGACTCCAGGGCAGACACCTGGGGCACAGGAGCTTCCATCTGGGCTTCCAGTGCCCTCTTGTCCTGAACCAGCTGGGAGCACTTGGCTGCCATGGCCTCATAGCTGCGGAAGGGCTGCTTCTCCTGATCTTTCCCCATCAGCATGTCCCAGAGCCTGTGAGAGGGGACAGCCAGCCAGAGCTGTGAGTACAGCACCAGTGCTGAGGAAGAACAGGGCTCTGAGGCTGTTGTGCACTGTAAGACTGGAATGCAAGCTGATGTGGGTCAGCAATGAGAAGACAGCGACTCCTGATGAGCATCCCATGTCTTGGAGCTCTGGGAAGAGCACCATAAAGGACCAGGCTGGCTCAAGAGCCAGTGTGTGATTTCTTACTGGCAGACACCAGCACCAGCTACTCCAAAACTGTGTGGGGAAGACTGAGAAGACCCAGTCACTGCAGGACACCTTGTCAGAGAAAGGTCTTGCTCTAAGCAGCTTGTGCTTTCTTGTGGCCCAGCTGTCCTTCTCCATGGCTGAAGACTTGCCTCTATACTCTCTACCTTAACAGTCTAGAAAAACTTCTGTTCTCTGCACTCATTCCATTCTCCAAGCCCATACTTTGCTTCCTCAGTCCAAGCCAGCCAGAAAGAAGCAGATCTGGGGTATTTTCACACCACCATGGAGTCACAGTGGCTCTGCACTGGCAGAAGAGCACTGCTTGTCTATCTGGTAGCTTGGGTCTGCTGCCTGCCTCGGCCATTCCCATGCCACTGCCCCCACATCTAGTTTGTTCTTCCTGCTCAGACCGCCTAGGCCCTTACCGTATAGCAGTGAGGTCTTTGGGGTCTATCCATTTGCGTGGATGACCCATCTGGGAGGACCTGGCATCTCTGAAGTAGTTCTGCTGCTCCTGCAGCCTGGTCTGGGATTCCCTCGTGATGGTTTCGATCTTCTCCAGCCAAGCAGCTTTCTCTTCCAGCTCCTTTCTCTCCCGTTTCAGCTGGAGCTCCAGCAGATCCAGGCGGCTGTGCTGGCTCGGCAGCCACGCGGCCGCCTCCTCCTGCCTCCTGGCAGCGTTCTGGAGGCGGGCGGCCTCCAGGCTGAAGTGCTTGTGCAGGATGGGCAGGCGAAAGAGGCGGCAGGCCTCTGCCTTCAGCAGGGGCGGCAGCTGGTGCGTCAGAGTATGCACGATGTCGAACCGCAGGGCGTGCAGCTGCCTCTGGAGCACGGCAGCCTGGCTCCGGAGCTCGGCCCCGAGTGCCTGCTGCGCAGGGGGACACGAGACAGGCTGGTGACACTGCGCTGCCTGGCTCTGCCACCCCCTCCCAGCTTGTCAGCTGTGCTCCCGTGGTCAGCAGCAGGGACTGCCTGTGCCACAGGCAGACCCTGCCACAAACAAGATGGAGGAATGGGGACACTGGCCCTACCTGGTTGTCTTCATGAGCTTCCAGAGTCCCCTGGGCCCACTCCAGCGCAGCACGGGCGCCTTCCACTTTTGCTGCCGTGACTATAACCTCCCTCCGGGCACAGATATGTGCTGTCTCTATTCGGACCAGCTCCTTCCAGAAGCTGTCTTGGTCCTCCAGTAGCTCATCTTCATCAGTCCCAAGGCTTTTTGGTGTTGATGTTTTCTTGGCGTCCATTCTCTCTGTGAAATCCTGGCTGCCATCTCTCTCCTCCTCACTCTCCATGCTCAACATGTCCCTCTCATTCCCCACCTCCGCTAGCAGCTCTGCCTTTGAGCCTTGGACCAGTATTCCCCAGCTTGCTGGTGCCACCCCGCACGGTGTCTTTGTGCATTCTTGATAAGGAGCTCCTCTTCTTTCTTGTGGCATTTCACAATATGAGTCCATCTGTGTCCCAGCCTCCAGCCCTTCCTTCAGGCTGCTCTCTCTCTGTGCACTTGCTTCCCAAGCATCTGGAGCCTGGGCACACTCTGGTACAAGCTGCTGGATGAACCTCTCAAACGCATTGGTGGCCTGTTGTTCTTGCTCCAGGTAAGGGCCAAGATCTATCTGGCACAGCAGTGTTGGCAGCTGGCCCATCCCCATGTTCCCGTGACACTCAGACACCTGCTTTGCAGCCTTGCTGACCTGGCTCAAGACAGCTCTGGTTTTGAAGATCTTTTCTTTCAGGTCCATATGAGCCATCCTCAAGTCCTGCTTCACCACGTTCTCCTCCTCCTCCAAATATTTCTGCTCCTGCTGCAGCTTGTCTGTCCAGGCCAGCAGCTTCCTGTACCTCCAGAGCTGGCAGTCACGATAGTCCTTCAGCTCCTGAAGCTCCTGCTGCAGGGCCTCTTCAGAGGGCCCCTCATCTGCTATCCTGCTCGGGAGCTGCGGGGCCTGGCAGCACATCCGCAGGGCTTCCTCCAGGGCATCGCCTTCCAAGATGGGTTTGCCTTCAGCCAGCAGGGCCTCATAGGCCTCCACCTCGGCTGGGCTCAGCACGTTCTCCTCACCCACCATGCTGCAGAACCACTCGAGGAATTGCTTTGTCTCAGGGCAGTCAAAGAGCCACTCAAAGTCCTTCTCACAGAGGGTGGCTGCGTGGGGGCAGATCAGCCTCAGCGTTGCCATAAAGTCCGCTGCTCTGTTGACGGTGTCCAGTGGGAAGGCCTGGGAATATCTCCAGCTGAACATGGCAAGGACGGTCAGCACTAGAAGGGAAAAAGCAGGAGTCATCCTCAGAGGTCCTGACACCACAGTCATCTCAAGAGTGCTACAGCAGCACTCCTAGGTGCCTGCTTGAGGGGAGACTCAAGAGTCCCTCCACAAGTGCTGAAGACCAGATCACGGGGTGTGGCATTGCTGTGGTTGGGTACAAGACAAATGAGAGCCCACAGAACAAGGGGGAAAGCCTGCCTGTGCCCCATTTCCATACAGCCTTCTCCCTGGGGCCATACAGATTTAGCTCCTTTGCCAAGGCATATTCAGCCCATAGGGACACACCTATCACAGAACGAGAACAGGCTCTTTCAGCCTACATTTAGTTTGCTCCATGCCCTTTCTGATAACCAGCTCTCCCTTCAAATGCCTCTGTCCCTCCTGCCTGTGTATTGCATCCTCTAAGTGTCCTAGCTCTGGTGTCAGTCTCCTCTGGCCCAGCTGAGGGAGGGATGAGCACCCCACCTCCCAGAGAATCAGGTTAATCCACTGTTTCCATTTGGGTTTTGCAGGTACGAGCCCTGCAGCGGCCTCCCCCTGGTGTGAAGATTGTGATTGAAGCCGTCTGCATTATGCACGGAAAAAAGCCCAAAAAGGTGGCAGGAGAAAAGATAGGCACCAAGGTGGATGATTACTGGGAGCCAGGCAGGGCCCTTCTCCAGGACCCAGTGCAGTTCCTGAACAGCCTGTACGATTATGATAAGGTAAGCAGTGGCAGAAGGAGGCTGTGACTGGGATCGGGTGTTGCCTCACAGACATCCTTCTCACAGCAGTAACAAATTGAGCTCCTCATGGGCAACACCCTTCAGCAACACTGAGGATGAGGGCCTGGAAGCCCTTGTGTCAGTTGGGTGCACTTCATTGCCTTGGGCAATAGAACCCAGACACACAAGTCTTCCCATTCTGTCCCCCTGCTCTTTTGTGTGGAGGAGCTAGATAGAAGTGGTATGGGAAGGGATTTACCCTATCCCACAGCTGTGGCTCCCAGACCTCAACATGCAGCAGTTTGATTCCTCTTGCTCCAGTGTGATGCCTTGACCACCCTGTCAGGTCCTGAGGTGCTGCTGCCTCTGGGGGAAGCCCTTAGGAGATCAGTGATGAGCATGCTAGAGATCTGACTGAGGAGAGTCTTTCTCTCCCGCCATTCTTTGCAGGACAATATTTCAGACAGTGTGATCAAGGCCATCCAGCCCTACATTGACAATGAGGAGTTTCAGCCAGCTGCCATCGCCAAGGTCTCCAAAGCCTGTACCTCCATCTGCCAGTGGGTGCGTGCCATGCACAAGTACCACTTTGTGGCCAAGGTCGTGGAGCCCAAGCGGGTAAGAGACTCTGTGACCCAGGTGCTTTTGGTGTTCAGGAACACAGTACCAGCAGCTCCCTTCTGCAGGAGATGCTGGGAATCACCACGTTCTGCAGGTCAGGACGTAATGTCTTTGTCATCCAGGGATTGGATTGACTGAGATATTGAGATATCAGTAGCTAGCGCTTATCAGCAAGCACTTTTGTGGAAAACCAACTCTTGCTCCAAGGTCTCTGGCTTTTGGGGGAAGAGCCTGACCACATGCCCAACATAGCCACTGTTTCCTTGTGCATCCCCCCAGCAAGCCTTGCGGGAGGCAGAGGAGGACCTGCGCGCCACTCAGGCGGTCCTTGACGAAGCCAAGCAACGCCTGAAGGAGGTTGAAGATGGCATTGCCACGCTGCAAGCCAAGTATGAGGCCTGCAAAGCCAATAAGGAGGAGCTGGAGATGAAGTGTGAGCTGTGTCTGCAGAGATTGGCCCGTGCCGATGTGGTAAGGGACAGAGCTGGGTTCTGCCTGCTTACATGAGGTAACTGAATTTCAGACCACGCAGCACAGTGGTGAAAACATCCATGAGCCTGCAGCTCATGACAATCCTAGGCTGAAGCTGCCTGGCCTGATCTCAGCAGCTCAACAGGACCGGAAAGCTAAGCTAGCCAGGCACTGATGTGAAAAGCTGCTGTCCTCCTGTGCACAGCTTCCTCAGCTAGCAATGGGTCTCCAGGACAGCTGAGAGCAGTTTAGTAATCCAAGGATTAAGTGCTCAAAGCCAGGAACAGAATTCAGAATATGCCAGGGGCCACCCCAGCCTCTGGTCACCAAAGTCACCTGCAGCATTACCCAGAGAACGGCAGGTCCAGGACACAAAGCTGGACTACACAGCAGCTCTCACGTGTGCAACTTATCCCACAGCTCATCAACAGCTTGGCTGATGAGAAGGTGCGCTGGCAGGACAGCGTGGAGAGCCTGGATGACAAGATCAACAACAGCTCTGGGGACGTGCTGGTTGCAGCTGGCTTTGTGGCCTACCTGGGCCCTTTCACAGTAAGTGTGCAGTGCTCCCTGTGAGGCATTCGGTTTGCAGCTCTGCTGTCCTGGCCAGGGAGAAAGGAATAGGACACAAGGGTGCGAGATCCTTCTGGGATCTCTCTCCACTTGTGCCAGAGGCTGCACGGGGCCCATTTGAATGGGAACAGGAGGGTTTAGATACTCACAACAGATCAGCTGCAACTTAAAGAAAGGCTATGATGGTGTTTCTCATGGCAGGGAGACTACCGTGCAGCACTGTCCGAAGAGTGGATGAAGGAGCTGGCCAAAAACTACATTCCCCACAGCTGGGATGCAAGCCTCATCAACACCCTTGGAGACCCTGTGGAAATCCGCTCCTGGCAGGCAAGTTGCAAAAAAACCCAAACAACGCTTGAGGAAGAAGGGGCCTCAAGTAAAGACTCAAACACTCAGCTCACCACTCACTGGGATCACCTGCACCAAAGGACAGGCCCCAAACCAAGCAGCTGGGTAATGACCAAGCACCTCCACGCTGCAGAGCTGGAATTGTTGCCAGGCCTGGGCAGCAGCAATGAGGGCATCAGCCTTACAAATCCCAGGCCTAGAGCCAAGCTCTGGTCACAGCCTGCCCAAACCTGACCCCACAGCACAGCTCCATCCCAGGGCTCGGCTGCTGGCAGAGGTGCCTTCACCACCATTCCCTGTCCACCCACGGGGAGCACTGAGGGGCCAGGGCAGCAAGGGCTTCTCTCTGGTCACCTGTGCGTGCTACCAGGTGTCCCAACAGCTGTTTCTACCCTGTTAGATTGCTGGTTTACCCAATGACACCCTGTCTGTGGAGAATGGGGTAATAACCCGATTCTCCCTGCGCTGGACTCACTACATAGACCCACAAGGACAAGCAAACAAGTGGATCAAGAACCTGGTAAGAGCTGTGGGGAGGAAAGCTGGGTCTGCCAGGCTAGGGGTAACAGCTTTCTGTCAGGAGCTGTGCAGAGCAACCTCAGGCCTTGGGCTCCAGAGTTGCAAAACCCCACACCATGCCAACCCAACCTAACCAGCACCAGACAGTCTCCACACCCACGTTCATCCCAGGTGGATTTCCCTTCTTGGGGAAAGCAGTACAGGCCAGGAGGAGCCCTCATGTAAGCAAGCGAGGCATCAGATTCCCACTCTGGCTCTCCACTGGCATTCTCAGAGCCTTCACCTCACAAAACAACACCAGCATTTCCCATAATGGTTTTTGGGTTTCTAGGACAGGGAGGGATCAGGGTGGCATTACCTGGCTGTTGAGCACAGTCCCCACTGCCAAAGCACTGACAACACTGATCACCACATCTTCTCCAGAGACACACTTTACTGCCCTTTTGAAGGATCAGGCAGGAGGCTGAGGCAGCTGCTCCTGTTTTGCTCCCTGAGGGCTTTTCCCACCCACCTGCTCTCACTTTGCAGGCTCTGCCCTGAGTTATGAGTGTGGGGCTCCAGAGGGGTATGGCTCTGTGAAGGAGATTCTCCCTATTTCCCCCCTTTTCTGCTGGCTCATTGAGCTGTCTCTAGTACCTGCTGATGGGGGATAAACCTGCCAAAATAGCCAAAGTCTAGCTGAGCAAGAAAAGATATTATTTCCGCTGCCCCAGGGAGCTGAATCAGTCCAGTGAGAGGTGTACTGTGCACCAGAGCTGGATGTGAAGGTGGCAGGACACCACAGAAACCCTGCCCTCCCCTGCTGCCTTTCAGGAGAGGGAGAACAGCCTGGAGGTGGCCAAGCTGAGTGACCGGGACTTCCTCTCCACTCTGGAAAACACCATTAGCTTTGGGAAGCCCTTCCTGCTGGAGAATGTCGGCGAGGAGCTGGATCCAGTCCTTGAACCTGTCCTGCTGAAAGAGGTCCTGTGTCTCACCTTGGCAAGGAGGGCAGCGGGTCCCTGGCCGAGCTGTAAGGGGCCATCTGGCCAGGGTGCCGTGGGGTGTGGTGCGTTTGTAGGTCTCCGTGGGCAGGCAGAACTCACATGGATGAGCGAGTCCCGTGGCTTGGCCGGGGCTCCAGCACACTGATAGCCTCCTGCACACACCGGTCTTCTGCCAGCAGGCATCTTTGCCTGGGAGGCAGGGCTGTGAAATACAACTGCTGTCTTCAGGTTCAGGCCTTCAGTTCTGCAGGAAAGCTTGGAGCTCCTCTGTTCTGAGAGCCTTCAGAGCCCAGGGCAGAGCAGGATGCCTTCTCTCACAAGAGGTAGCCATCCCAGCCTTCTCGTATTTGTCCTTCTCCGGTACAGACCTTCAAACAGCAAGGCAACACAGTGCTGAAGCTGGGGGATACAGTGATCCCCTACCACGATGATTTCAAGATGTACATCACCACCAAGCTGCCCAACCCTCACTACAGCCCCGAGGTCTCCACGAAGCTCACCCTCATCAACTTCACCCTCTCACCCAGGTACCTGCTTTTACCCCATTAGTTGCCCATGCTGCTCAGCCTCATTCCTTGCAGTCCTCAGACCCTCGGGCTTGTTGCCCCCTCACCTGCCACCCTCACTTCCATGGCTTTTGTTGTAGTGGCTTGGAAGACCAACTGTTGGGAGAAGTGGTGGCTGCAGAGCGGCCTGACCTAGAAGAAGATAGAAACCAGCTAATTATTAGCAACGCCCAGATGCGTCAGGAACTAAAGGAGATAGAAGACCAGATCTTGTATCGGCTCAGCACTTCCGAAGGAAACCCTGTAGATGACTTGGAGCTCATCAAAGTGTTGGAGGCATCCAAGCTGAAGGCAGGAGAGATCCAGGTCAGAGGTGAAAGGTGCTCTCCCCCTGCAGCTGTGCATGCCCTGCCAGCACTCCACTAACCGTGACATTGCTTCTGTCCTCCAGGCCAAGGTCGCGGTGGCAGAGCAGACAGAGAAGGACATCAACATCACCCGCATGCAGTATGTGCCTGTGGCTGTCCGCTCGCAGATCCTCTACTTCTGTGTCTCAGACCTGTCCAACGTGGACCCCATGTACCAGTATTCACTCGAGTGGTTCCTCAACATCTTCCTCTTGGGGATCCGTAACTCCGAGAAAGCAGGTGCCTGTCCAGGGCAGCCCCCTCCTGTTCTCTCCCTCACCCCACGTCTGCACCAGGTCTGCGTGTGAGAGCAGCATCTGTCCTTCCCAGGCAGGGTGTGGGTGTGCCTCTGTGACCAGGACCCAGAGCTGATGTGGAGAGCCCCCTCCACGTCCCCCGTGGCACTCACCAGCCTTGTCTGGTTGTTGCCTTTTTTTCAGAGGTGCTGACAGAGCGGGTGGAGAACATCAACAACTACATCACCTTCAGTCTCTACTGCAACGTGTGCCGCAGCCTCTTCGAGAAGCACAAGCTCATGTTTGCCTTTCTGGTCAGCGCCCGGATTCTGATGAACGAGGGGCAGATCAATATGGTGAGCAAGTCACCTTAGTCCTTGATGGGATCCCATCAGGGCAGCTCAAGCACAGCCTGTTCAGCCCCTAGAACTGTGTGCTGGGTGGAAAAGGAGCCTTGTTCCCTGGGGTTAGGGACAGGCTTGGCAGCCTGCTGGGCGAACACAGGGCCTCTGTCTTTATTCAGCTTTCAAACTGTTCTCTTTGTCTACATGCAGAGCTGCCTAGCTTGAATCACCTGCAGCTTTTGCCAGCTTGCTGCCAGACTGCTGCAAAGGTTAATGAGTTCAGAGAGAGCAGGCAAGGGTTAGCAGAGTGGCAGCTGAGCAGTCACTGTGTTGATCTCACCAGACCCTCCAGCTCACTCACTCCCTGACACACACACACTGGGCGGGAGAGCAGCCAGAGAGATACCACGGGATTTTAATTGGATATGGCACCACGTGCCTTGGGCTCAGGTGGGTAGGCTGTTATCCATGACCAGACTGTGCCTGTTCCCAGGATGAGTGGCGGTACCTGCTGTCAGGAGGGGCCATAAAGGAGATGAAGGACAACCCAGCTCCAGCCTGGCTGAACGAGAGAGCGTGGGGAGACATCCTGGCTCTGAGCAGCCTGAAGAATTTCTCTGACTTTGACGATGATTTTGCGGCCAACCTTGAAGGGTTCAGGGCCATTTTTGACAGCCACAAGCCTCACAGGCAAGTGTTCCCTGCTTTGTCAGCTTAGCTCTACAGCACATGACATCCCTGGGAGAGCAAGAGGAGCTGATATAGCCACAGTGCCAGCTCTGCTCCCAGTGCAGTGCCACGCAAGGGAAAGGATGAGGCACTGCCTTGTCTCCTCATGGGTGACCATTGCTTGCCCGAGACAGAGCCACACAATGCCTTATCCCAGCAGTATTTGCTGCTGCCTCAGTGGAAGCAGTTCTGGCTTGCCTGCTGATGGTTTCAGAGCTACAGACAACAACTTCAGCCAAGGGACTGAAAGGTCCTTGTGCCTTATGAAGCCCCAGTGGCTGCCTGCAGGCAACTTGGGTACTTCTTGTGGAGTGTGGGATCTGGCACATCCCCCCAAAATGCACCTCATTGCTTTGCAGAGAGCCTCTGCCGGGGAAGTGGGAAGATGGGCTCGATGCCTTCCAGAAGCTGCTGGTTCTGCGGTGTCTGCGTGGAGACAAGATCACCAACGCCATGCAGGACTTTGTGGTGCTGAATCTGGATCAGCGCTTCATCGAGCCACAGGTAACCAGCCAAGAGCAGGTGCTGGTGGGGATGGGAATGGAGCAGGAGGCCTCGAGCTTGTGATAGATGGGCCACCAATTGCAGTGAGGGTGCTCATGCACTCATGCAGCCACACTGTTCCCCCCACAGCTGGGGAAATACCTATGCCTTAGACGAGGGATAGCCTTTCTGATGTCCACCAGTTAAACCACACTGGGAGGGGCAGATACTGCAGGTTTTCAAGGGAGGAGTTTGAATGACAAATGGGAAAGTGGTTCATGCCCTGACTCTAACGTGGCCAGAGGAGAGCTGTACATGGTCGTCACTGAATGTGTTCCTGGCCTTGGCACCCAAGAGGACGCTGGTGTCTTGGAGGGGAGCTGGAGGCCAGGAAGGCTGAGCAGGTGCTGCATGGTTCCACTATGGCCTCTCCAGTCTGACCAGCTCTCTGTTGCAGACCACTGACCTCTCAGTCGTGTTTAAGGAGTCCACTGCCACCACTCCCCTGGTGTTCGTGCTGTCCCCAGGCACTGACCCTGCCGCCGACCTCTACAAGTTTGCTGAAGAAATGAAGTTCACACAAAAGCTCGCTGCCATTTCTCTGGGCCAAGGACAGGTAAGCTGTCAGTGCATTCCTGGAACAGCAGTGTCCTGGCACTCGTATCAGTCTCACCAAGCTCCAAGTAGGTCAAACACTTGCAGCACTGTGAAAACACCCTCGTGCCCCAGGGCCCTTACTCACCAACCTTCTGCTTCTGCCCCCTTGGGGTGGGAGCTGTGGCAGCTCCCACTACAGTGCCCTCTAACTTCCCAAATCCATCTGCAGTTCTTCTATTCCCTCCACCCTCCCTCACAGGCTTGTGAAGGCTGTAAAAAACCTTTGCTGTGCCATCAAATGGCAAAGATCCAGCTGAGCCATGGGGGCAAAGCCAGGCTGTAGCTCTGGACAGTGGTCCTTCCACCCGGCTCCAGGGAGCTGACCCCCTGTCCAGCTCAGCAGGACACAGCGCGCCATGGGACAGGGTCTCTGAGCTCTCCCTTTCTGCCTCTGCAGGGCCCCCGTGCTGAAGCCATGCTGCACAGTGCCATGGAGCAGGGCAACTGGGTCTTCTTCCAGAACTGCCACCTGGCCCCCAGCTGGATGCCCTCACTGGAGAGACTCATCGAGGCCATTGATCCCAGCAAGGTGAGATGTGTTACTGAGCAGGTGCCCACTCTGAGGATAACAGGCAGGAGCTGGAGCCCGGGAGGAGCCCAGCTCTAGCTCAGTCCTGTCCACAGGTTCCTCACAGAACCACACGGCCAGTGCAGGAGCAGCTGCAGGGGCTGTGCCTGCACCCTCTGAGCACTTTGTGCCTTCTGGACTTCCAGGTGCATCCAGACTTTCGCCTCTGGCTCACCAGTCTACCGAGCAACCACTTCCCTGTGTCCATTCTCCAGAATGGCTCCAAGATGACCATCGAGCCCCCCCGTGGGGTCAAGGCCAACCTGCTCAAGTCCTACATTAGTTTCAGTGATGACTTCTTGAATTCTTGCTCCAAGGTAAGACCCAGATCGTGCTTTGTTTTGCTGTCCCCACTCCGTGCCTGCTCCAATGTATGCTTTCCACCTGGATGTTGCTCCTCTCCAGGGATAGATCTTCCTCCCCATTAGAGAATCCATGTGCTAGAGAAAGAGTTATTTCTCATCAACTCACACCTGTGAAGAGCCACTTGGAAGTTTTACTTCGACAAACAGAAGCAACAGTATTTTGGAGGCCTGGCATAAGGCACTTGCAGCTCTCTTTAAGCAAGGAGTGGGCCATGGTCTTCCCCAGCACAGCAGCCTGACTGAGGTTTCCCCTCCCCAAGCTCTAGCTGGCACTCCTGAATTGGCACATTTGCTCTGCCAGGTGCCAGCAGGACCTGACTCCCTCCAAGGGTGCCTCCTCCCAAGCTGAGCAACTCCTCTCCGTGCTTCCCACAGGTCACAGAGTTTAAATCCTTGCTGCTGTCACTTTGCTTCTTCCATGGGAACATGCTGGAGAGGAGGAAGTTTGGGCCTCTGGGGTTCAACATCCCCTATGAGTTCACAGACGGAGACCTCCGCATCTGCATCAGTCAGCTGCAGATGTTCTTGAACGAATACGCAGAAATTCCCTACAAGGTGAGAGCTGCTCCTCCTGCGAGGGAACAGGCTCATGATGCAGAGGTGGCTCAGAACCATGGTGGGGTCTCTTGCAGGTTCTGAAATACACAGCTGGGGAGATCAACTACGGCGGCCGCGTGACCGACGACTGGGACCGGCGCTGCATCATGAGCATTCTGGAAGATTTCTACAAACCTGAGGTTTTAAGTCCTGACTTTGCCTATTCCGAATCGGGTGTCTACAAGCAGATCAGTACTTCTTCTGACCTCAATGTAAGTACTCAAGTCACAAATTGCAGCTCACAGATCCAGGGAGATTGTCACAGTGCAAAGGGGATCTCTCCTCCCTGAAACCCACTGCATTTTCAGGTCCCTGGGGGAATATAAGTTTGTAAGAACCTGGGGATCTTCAGCTGCTCTCGGCCTCACAGTCTGTGTGGATTCCTCTCCAGGGCTACCTCCAATACGTCAAGGGCCTGCCTCTCAACGACAGCCCGGAGCTCTTTGGTTTACACGACAACGCCGACATCACCTTCGCTCAGAACGAGACCTTTGCTCTGCTGGGGGCCATTTCACTGCTGCAGCCCAAGACCATCACGCTGGGAGGCCGCAGCAGGGAAGAGGTGGGTGCCCCAGTCCTTCGGTGCTCTGGCAGCCAGTGCCCAGTGTGGGCAGTGACCACAAGCACCGGCTCTCAGCAGGTGCCACCCTGCCTGCTGGGTGCCAGCGATGGCACTGCCACCCCAGCATTAGCTCTCTCACTAGCACCCACTGCATTAGGTCATTAGCACCCACTGCATTAGCTCTCCCCCTTCTTGGCAGCCATGGGGCTGGATTAGAAGGATGCTGCCACTTGCTGCCTTCCTTCCAGATTGTGGAGGAGACCTCCAATGACATCCTGGCAAAGCTGCCTGACCCCATGAACCTGCCGGAGGTGATCCAGAAATACCCACTGCTCTATGAAGAATCCATGAACACAGTGCTGGTGCAGGAGGTGATCAGGTAAAACTCCTGTGGGATCACATCCTGGGGAACAGCAGAGAGGTGCAGGCCCCTGCTGCCACCCACCTGTGGGGAACCTCAGTACTGAGCAGTCACACTAACAACTGTGTTGTCCTAGCCAGGACCTTTGGCTGATCCTGTCTCCATCTGCTACAGTCAGCAGTTTAGGGCTGGAGGAGCAGCTGTGAGCCCCTGTTGAAGAGGACTGGGGCTGGGGGTTTACATGGAGGAGCTTCACTTGTGTATAAAGATCCACAGCCTCTCTGGGCAGGCAGCGGGCAATAAACCACTGCACGGAGTCACTCTGCTCCCTCTGCCCTTTCCCTGTAGGTACAACAAGCTCCTGGAGGAGGTTGCTCAAAGTCTGAAGGATTTGCTGAAAGCTCTCAAGGGCCTGGTCGTGATGTCCTCTCGGCTGGAGCTGATGGCCACCAGTTTGTACAACAACAGCGTTCCCGAAATATGGAATGCCAAGGTACGTGCCCCAGCCAGCCCAGCTGCCTGCCAGAGCTCACCCAAACCAGGGGAATGGGTCATCAGCTGCTGCTGGACTGGGCTGTGTCACATGGAGCTGGCTCTTGGTGCCCTGGCAAGGAGATGTCTCCTGCCTAGCGCAGCTCCCAGTTGTTCCCAGCCCCTGGGCTCTGGGCATCTCTCAGCAATGGAGGCACAAGGTCTGGGCTGTCCTTGACCACATTCAGCACCTCCCTCTGTGGGTGCCCACAGGCCTATCCGTCGCTGAAGCCCTTGGCATCGTGGGTGAACGACCTGGTGCAGCGGATTGAATTCCTGCAGAACTGGATCAGCCATGGGATCCCCTCCGTGTTCTGGATCAGTGGGTTCTTCTTCCCTCAGGCCTTCCTCACCGGGACACTGCAGAACTTCGCCAGGAAGTCTGTCATCTCCATCGACACCATCTCTTTTAGCTTCCAGGTCAGTAACTCAGGTGGAGGCTCTGAATTTTTTTGGAATCTCCTGCCAGAAGGCCACAAAGGCCCTGATCTGCCCAAGAGGTGAAGCCACCAGGCTACACAGCAGCCCATGGCCCCATCATCCTCTTTGTGCTTGGATACACCCACCCGCCCACACTGCCAGACACCTCCCCAAGGCTGGCAGAGGCTTCTGCTTCCAGACCTGCTCACATCCCCCTCTACCACCTCTGTCACAGGCTGCTCCACATGATGTGAGCTGCCAAAAAATGCGGTCCAGCCCCTCTGAGAGCTGGGGCAGACTCTCCTTTGGCACCGCTGGCTTAACTAAGAGCTGCTTAAGAGGCTTCTTGGGGCTGAGCCCCCAGGGACGCGCCTTGAGCCAGGGCCCAACGCCCCTCCCCTGGGCAGGTCATGAAGGAGTCGGTGAAGGAGCTGACACACCAGCCTGACGTGGGCTGCTACATCCACGGCTTGTTCCTGGAGGGCGCCCGCTGGGACGCGGCTGCGGGTCAGCTGGCGGAGTCACGCCCCAAGGAGCTCTACACGGAGATGGCTGTCATCTGGCTGGTGCCTGTGCCCAACCGCAAGCCTCCAGAATCTGGCTCCTACCTGTGCCCCATCTATAAGACTCTCACTCGAGCAGGTAGGTGCCCTAAAGGCAGATTTCCAGAAGCACGGGAGCTGCAGGTGCAGCTAGGAAGGGCAGCAGGGAGTTCCTCCTGCCATACACGGGCACAGAGCAAGGTACTGTTGGCAGGGGCCAGCCCGGGAGAAAAGATTTCTCCTGCTGTGGTTGAGGAGAGGGAGCAGGCAGGCACCCTGGCTCTGCAGCAGTGCCCCTCAAGCCCACAAGCCTGTTTCCCCCAGCCCTGCTCAGCCTGGCACCTCGATTAGGGTGGGAACAAGGGCTCGTGGCTGGGGTCACTTGTCCGGGACTCCCTGGTCAGTGTGCAGCAGCACCACCCAAGTCTTGCCCTTGCTTCCCCCATTACAGGCACGTTGTCAACAACGGGCCACTCCACCAACTACGTGATTGCTGTGGAGATCCCTACGGACAAGCCAGAGAAGCACTGGATCAAACGTGGCACGGCCTTGATTTGTGCCCTGGACTTTTAGCCAGGAAACGCAGCCAGCCAGCCCAGGAACCCACTGCAGCTGAGGGCCTGAGCCGGGCTGCTGCCCCCCTCTCTTCCTGCCCTCCTCCTGTTGAGGTGAGTCCTACCCTTCTCCTGTTGAGGTGTGTCAATAAATTGAGCCTGGTGTTGTTGCACTGCCCCTGATTACTTCAAATCTCTACACCACAGCAGAGCTGCCAGCAGAGATAACGGGGCCTGGAGCTGGCACGTGATGCTCCCAGACCCACTGCCCCCCGCCCCCTTCCCTCGCACACCTCTTCCCTGGCTGGCCATTACAGGATAGCTTTATTCCTTCAGACAGATCCATTATTTACAGCACTTGATATTAGACACAGCAAGAGACAGAAGGATTTTCTTTCCTTCAACAAATACCAAAAGAACTGTTTCATTCCATAGTCAAGATCTGTACACATATTGAAAAAATTCAATCCTCTCCTGTGGCAGCTCCGCCCCAGGATACTGGTAAAGAGCAGTGCTCACCTCTGCTATCTCAGATTTCTGCCAGGCTCCTGGGGGCTGGCAGGAGGCAGTGGGCAAGAGGCAGCCAGGCTGTACCAGCAAGCTCAGGTTAGCAGCCAGCCAGGGGCGAGGACGAGCTGTGGGCTCCTTCCGCTGCTCCCATCCCACTCCACCATTGCCAACCAGCCACCTCTCCCCCTGCCAAGAGGCTGCACCAAGCCACATCCAGTGTCCACCATCGTGCCATGCCCAGCACCACCAAGACCACCATATGCACGTGGTCTGTTCATAATTCACGGGGTTTCTCTGGGGACAGGGCCTGGTGCAATGCTGTGTGACCCACAGGCACTGCAGGGGCCACAGAGCTGGTCCCGAGGAGAGCAGCCAGGGCAGCAAGAGGCACAGGCCACCCCCAGCACCACCACCGAGGGCTGGGCACGAGGTCCAGCTCCACAGATGAGCCTACCCACCCTCATCCAGCAACAGAGCTGCCATGGCCCACTGGGGAGCCAAGCTACACTGGGAAGGTGTCGCCACCCCCAGGAGCTCGGCCAGCACCGGGCACTGGGCAGTGCAGTGTGGGGTGGGTGCAGAAGCAGCTCTGTCCTGGAGTCACCTTGCTCAGACTGGCCAAAGCCTGGGTTAGGACCAAAAATGAGTTTGGGGAAGGGAGGGAGAAGGACAGAAAACACAGACATGAACATCCCAGGGAAGCACAGAGCTGAAGGCCCGGACAGAGGAGGACACAAGCCACAGCCGGCTGCGGCCAGCACAGCCTCACGTGGGCGGTGCCAGCGTTCCCACAACGCCAGACCCATCCCCAGCTGGGTGGGCTCTTTCCTTCCTGTCACAGTCCTCAGCCAGGGTGCGGAGACGGAGGTGACGACATCTGGGTGCTGCCGTTCCATGGTCAGGCAGCTGAGCACGCCAGACTCCCTTCTGCTGCAGGGACTCCTCCAGACAGGTTCTTGCCTTTCACAGCTCAGGCGCAGAGAAAAACCCGATTTCCCTTTGTCCCCAGCCTCCACCTGGGCTGAGGACTCGTCACTGTGGTCCCTCTTCCTTGGACAAAGGGTAACATAGATCCAAGTGCCAGTGCCCAAAGCCACAAAGTCCAACTGCTGTTCCTCAGTCTTGGCTCCCTGGCTACTGGCGCTTGGCTTTGTAGGGGCGGGAGCGTTTCCGGCGGTCCGGCTTCCTCTGCTTGTGCAGGCGGCCGATGCTGACTCCCTGCCGCCGGCGCACGGAGATGTTCTGCTCCACGAGGCTGGCCAGCATCCCTGCAGGGAGAGCACACACACGGGCCTGGACTGCTGGGACTACCCATGCCAGAGGGCAGCCCTGCCTCTCCCGCTCGAAAGCAATCAGCAGGCACCTCCTGGGACTATAAAAGCAGAGAGCTGTGGCTCCCCACACTGAGCGTCACCCTGTGCCCCAGGCCTGGCATAAACAGGGTGCCAGGCAGGGTGAGCTTCCCAGGCTCCCAGCTGCTGCTCCATCATGCTCAGTGCAGCTCCCCCAGCTGAACACAAACCCTCTGCCCCAGGAGCACAGCTCACCTTCCTGGGCCAGCATGGATATGAAGGTACAGATGAACTCATCGTAGTTGTGGGTTCTCCTCTGGTCATCGATCTACAAAGAGACAAATCCACAAATAATCCACAAGTGGGGGGCAGGGAGAGGGGAGAGTTCAAGGTTAACAGGGGACAAAGGACGGGCATGCCTGGCCCAGCCCACAGACTAAGGAGACCGAAGCAGGAAGGGACCCACCTCCCAGCCTATCTTGGGCCAGTGCACAACTGGGACTGCCTCCATCCCAGTTCAGATGCCAAAGGGATGGCATTTTCCACAAAGGGCAGCTGGGAAGAGGTGAGGGTGGGCAGGGGAGGCATCTCTGCAGACTCTCCCCAGCCTCCTATCAGTGCTGATGTTCATCCCAGCACTGTATCACCTTCCCCCAGGCTGTCATTGCTGGCCAGGGCCGTGGTCTGTCCTGCTGAGAGCTCTGCCCCGCTGGGCTGTTTGGCAACAGGGAAGGGACTCAGTACTCCTCATCGCCATTCTCAGCTGAACCACTCTCCCTCCATTTTTACATAAAACCACCCCAGACAAAAGCCTTTGGGCAGCTAAATCAGCAATGCAAACAAGCCACCAACACACCTTGAATTTCTTCCTCTTCTCTACCTCCTCCTTCAGGCAGGCTTCGTAGTTTGCAATCTCTGCTTCCACACACTTGAGCAGCGCCAGCAGCTCCTACCAGGATCAAGCAGACCAAACGTGAGCACAGACCCAGCCACAGCCCAGGAGCCAGCAGGGTGAGCTGGCAGGTGTTCCTCTCTGTGCTAGGAAAGGGAGGATTCATCAAAGGAAAAACACTCGCCCGGGGAAAACAAAGAGATCAGTTCATTGTAGGGAATTCACTATGGCCAGCACCAGGGGAGGTGGGTTCTGCTCCAGCCCTATACACCTGGTTTTGGGACAGGGGGAGGGGCTGCCTGTGTGCCAGAACTCCCCCCCCAGGGCCTGCTTCCCCTCAAAAACAAAATCTGAAGACTGCCCTTTGGAGTAGCAATTTCTACCCAGCTCTCCTCCAGGGAGCCCTTGGTGCTGCCTGAGCCTGGTCCTGTCCCCGGCTGGAGGGCACACACAGGCTGTGAAGTTACCAGCGGGCTGGGACTTGGGGATGCAGGGTCTCACCAGCCCCCGGCCCAGAGGAGAGCACAGCAGGCTGAACATCTCAGCTGCAGAGAGAGGGGCTGTGCCCACTGCCAAGGCAAAGGTCCCCGAGATGACGCAAGGCACAAAACCTGCACTGCCCTGTGCCTCGAGGCACGGCTGCGACGACACGCGAGGGGACAGCGTGCACATGCGGTTCAGTCACTGCCAGCGCTGCTGCGCCTCCGGGTGAGCTCCGCGCTCCCAGGGCTGTCGCAGCACAAAACTCACCTTGGGAGAATACTTTTCCCCCCCAGGGTGATCACTGGTCCTGCCAAGTCCCACCTTCTCTTTGCTGTCACTGGCCTCACTGCCCTCCTTCTCCTCCAGTTTGATCGCAACCGGGGCCTCTTCACCGGGTTTGATGGAAGAGGGGGAGTTTTTCCCATCTACACACAGGGGAAGGAAGCGTTAGGAGCCATCACAAAGGACTGGCATCCACTCCTGAAGTCAAAGGACAACTGTTCTGTCACCCCAGGTGAGATACCACCCCCTAAAAGCTGTCAGGCACTTACCTGCAGCAGCCAGCGGGCAGAACACGCCGTCCTCGGTGAGGTGCAGCAGCCCGGAGCTGACGATGGGCCCCAGGTCCCTGACGGCGCGGTTGTAGCGCATGCAGTCGACGCGCAGCAGCCCGTCCTCCTCCCCGAACAGCACCTTGGAGATGTGGGAGGTGACGGGGCTGGAGGGGCGCGTGGGGTTGGCCGAGCGGATGGGAGAGCGCAGCGGGGAGTTGAAGGCGCTGCCGATCTCGGAGGCGGTGTCCGTGCTCTCGTTGCTGGGCGTGGGGGAGGGCTGGGAGTGGGTGACCACTGCCACGGCGGCACCCCCGCCGCTCGTCTTGATGGACAGGGGAATGGAAAGATCCTTCTGAGATTCCTTCAGCTTCTCAGCCAGGACGTTGATGGTGTTGGGCTGCAGGACAGAGAGCTGGCCATCTGCGGTCCCTGCCACATGCTCTTGCTTCACCTGTCCTTTCCTCTTGTACCTGCCCCAGAACACAGCAGGGAAGGTGAGTAGGTGGGGGAAGAAGGTGGGGGCCCAGCACAGACAGTGCCAGCTCTGTGCTCAGCAGTCCAGGCTGCCTGGGATGAAACAAGGTCTGAAACACTTCCAGATCACCCCCAGTGCCATCAGCTTCTCTTGCAGCAGCTCAGCACCACTGAACCACCCAGTCCCAGGGATCCCTACACTGCTGGGGGGCACAGGGTGCCGTGTACCCCCTGCTCTTCTTCCAAAGCCCCCAAAGCACCCTTGCTGTGACCCCAACTTCCTGGCCTTAGCAGCAGTCCAAGCACACCAACACTGTCACCAGCAGCTGGACTGGCAATCGGCACTGTGGAACCAAGGTTCCTCAAAGCCCCAAAGCCTGCTGCCAACACACAGTTACTCTCAGGGCAACTGAAATTCACAGTTGGCTGTGAAGAGCTACAGAAGGACTTCACAAAATCCAGTGAGTGAGAAGTAAAATGGCAGGTGAGGAGAAGAACAGAACTATCAAGAGCTAAGGAAAGAGGTCAGGGAAGTTCTCGCTGACAGTTCTGTAAACGTCAGCTCCCAGCCCCCCCACCCTCAGCTCAAGCTGTCACCTGATTGCTGAGTTGGTGTTACGAACTTCCTCCTCATCATCATCATCATAGTCATCCTCATCATCCGAGTACTGCTGGTGCTGTCGGACTGGGACCCGGTTGCGACCCACTCCTGCTGCAAGGTCTTCCTCCTCCTGCAACACACCATTGCTGAAGGCAGCAGGGCAAGGAGGAAGAGCCCAGTGGACTCATCCTTGGTCCATCCCAACACTGGAACTTGTGTCTTTTGAGAGGAAAGAGGGACCCTTCCCCGTTTTTGCTCAGTTTACCCACATTAACCTTAAACCTCCTTTGTCAGGTCAGTCCTTATTTACCCTCTCCCCTCCCAGCCTGGCTGCAAGGCAGGGCCAGGCTTAGGCCAGCTGTGGTCCCACAGACGTGAGGGACTGCAGGCAAAGAGCTCAGCTTGAGTCAGGTGTGCCGCTGGCCTGACGCTCCAGCCTACCTGCATGGGGGACTTGGCATAGTTGTGATTATCCAGGAAGGCTGGCAGTCTCTGCACAATGGGGTTGGGGTTTGCTGGAGGGGCCCCGTTGATGCCGCTCGCTGTCGCCTTTGGCACCGGTTTGGATTTGCTGGGTGGGCTCTGCGTGGCCGGGGGGTGGCCCTGGCTGCTGGGTTCATCGCTGCCATCTGCCACACAAGCACAGCACAGCCTTTCATCACCAGCACTGTCACCTTTTACTCCATGTCCTCCACCACCCCTTACTCACCCAGGTGAGAGAGGAGCTCTTACACTCCTCCAGACCACCACACCCACCTGCAGCTGTCACCAGTGTCCCCAAGCTCCAGCCCTCCCACTTTCAAGCTTCGCATCCCTCCGACTACCCCCCAGGCACAGAGGCATCACCCACACCCCAGCACAGTGCACACCTGGAGCAGGGCTCATGGAAAAGAAAGTGAAGCTGACAATGAAACTGTCCCAAGCTCCACGCGAGCCAGCTGTTATCACCACCCTGTGCTCACTCCATGGCAGGCCAGGCTGGCAACACTGCTGGTACAAGGTCCTACCTGGATGGGTGCTCTCTGGAGTCACGGTCTTGCTGCTGGCTGGCTTTGCCTCTTCAGCAGGCTGAGACTCCTGAGACTTCTGGGTCTGGATCAGCTCAGGCTGAGTTACTCGGATAAGCTTGAAAGCAAATGACATAGAAACTGCATGCTGGACCAGCAATGACCCAAACCACATCCTTCCCACTCAAGTACTGCAGAGCTCATGAGGGTGAGCCAACACCAAGTGCCCAGGCACACAGCCCACATAGGTGAGCCACCTCCCAGGTGGGCAGCAATAGCCAAGCAGCAAGGCTGGTTATCTCCTCTTCCCACAAGACTTTTCCCAAGACCAAACAAAACCCCCAAAACCAGGGCCCTGGCAGCACAGGTAGATGCCCTGAGAACAGCCTATTCCCCCCACCAGGCCTAGGCTGTCCTACCTGCTGCAAGGCCTCCAGCACAGTCTGGCGATTCATCTTCAGGATGTGCAGTTTGGACTCGTACTTCATCCTCCGGTCGGGCACCACGGCCATCAGGTTGAAGCGGATGTCGTGGTACGGCTCCCTGCAGGAAGGGCAGCGGGCCTCAGCCACAGCGTCGTGGTGACAGCCCTATCCCCACCTCCTGCCCGGGCGTTTAACACCCACACTCCCAAGGCTTCTCTCCAAAACCAAGTCAACCTCACAGTGGCTGGTGAAGCAGTGCAAGGTTGCTTCAGCTACCACACAAAATACTCCTCACAGTCACAGGTGGGTTGAGGTGGGAAGGGATCTGTGAGAGTCATGTGCTCCAGTCCCTGCTCCATCGGTTATCACCCTGAGCTGATCACCGGGACAACATTCAGACAGCTTTTGAATATCTCCAAAGATGGAGATTCCACAACATCTTTGATCAACCTGTGCCAGTGCTACCACCCTCGTGCCCAAGCATCCAAGAGGCCCAGCTCAAGAACAGAAGCACCACTCCTTCTCTTATGGACTTGAGCTAACAGGGACCTAACCAGGCCACTCGTAACGCTGTGCAGCATTTGCAGGGACTCTGCACGGCACAGGGAATGCAGCTTCTCCGCATGCTCTCCAGGCAAGAGAAGGCAAGGGGCAGAGCACCTGCACCTCTCCATAGGCAACCTTCTCCACCCCCACTTCCACAACCTGCCACTCAGAAACCACGGTACAAATAATCCAGGGGAATAATGACAAGGGGCCAGTGCTTGCCCCATGGCTCAGAACACTACCCTGCAGTGGCCAGGCCAATGCGCTCCATGATCACTCTCCTGGCTTTGTCCGTCCACTCCTCATCGTCTGCCCACGGCCCTGTGATAAAAGGACACAGCTGGACTTAGCAAAGCAGGCCATGCTTAAGTAAGCCAAGTACATGAAGTGGGTACCTTACCAAAGGGGCTGACAGACAGACACCTGGCAGGGATAAATAACTGAAAGACAGAACTGAGAAGTCAAATTGGAAGAGAAGGGAGTAACCCGGGCAGCCCACTGGAGCTGTTGGGACCTAGCGCCTCAACCAACACACAGTGGTTATGTGGCACAAGGAGAGAGTGAGGAGATAAATTCTCCCAGCTATATGAAGTTATTTCAGAGCTGAACGACCTCGTGGCCCTGAGCAGCTGGGGAGGAAAATGGCGAGGCTGGAAAAACAAATGCAATGTATTTAGAAATAACTGCTTTCTAGGCACAGTCCTCAGCACACAGGCTCCAAAATGAACTGTCAAAAGTCAGGACAAATCTGGGAGCCATTGGAGTGATTCTCCACTAACACCAGTTTAACACTAAGAGGCAATGAACAACAATACATTTGGACACACCAGGGTGCTATCCACCTGTGTCAACAAGCAGGGACAGGTGGGCTCTTACCGTGGTCAATGGGATAGACCTTCAGCCCATCCAGCTCAAAGAGCCGTCCCTTGATGGGGACATAACTGACAAAATGAAAAGCCTCCATGGTCCGCACCGCGCTGATCCCGTTCTGCTTTTCCGGCAAGTGCCGTGGCTCCGGCCTGCGGGGGCAAGAGGTCATGGAGAGTCTGCCTCCTCCTCTGAGAGAGGGAGCTGCAGACACTCCTCACTCACCTGGCATGGCTGTTGTGGGCCTTGGCCAGCTCCGGGGCGTTGCCGATGGCATAGCCTTTGCTCTGCAGCCAACAGCAAGAGAGGAGAACAGCTG
The DNA here is from genome assembly GCA_013397725.1 of Rhagologus leucostigma. Taxonomy (NCBI): domain Eukaryota; kingdom Metazoa; phylum Chordata; class Aves; order Passeriformes; genus Rhagologus; species Rhagologus leucostigma. Next base: position 1,028,369 of record VZTD01003090.1, read on the forward strand.
AGAACTGACATGGAAAAAACAAAATGCTTCGCCCACCACCTTCCCACTCCCTCCCCTCCATCCACCCACAGGACCAGGACAGAAACCCTCAGGCACACCCTCTGCTCTTCTGAGTTACAGGTAAAGCCCAGATGGAAAGAGCACACAATTCCTACTGAATAAACTACAGCTGGAAAAAAACAGACTTCACAATAGGTCTGAAGGGAGAAGAGAAGACTTTTGATTACAGGGAGTAACACAACAGAAGGCTCAGAGCTGTGCCCAGCCTAAAGGGGACTAAAGTTCTGAGCAAGGCAAGGCAGGAATATGAGAGGGAAGAGGCAGTCCTGCTGCAGTGTGCAGCCACAGAGAGCAGGGAAGGAGCCAGCTCACCGAGAGCATTGCCCCAAGAGCGGACCGAGAGGCAGAGCCACATGTGCCACCCCTGCACAGCCCTGCCCGACCCTGCCCCTACCTCAGGGCTAAAGCCTTTGGTGAAATCCTTCATGCGGCTCAACGTGGGGCCCAGGTCGACATTGTTGCAGTTCAGGAGGACGCTCAGCAGGGCATGGGTGGCACAGGAATTGGGGATCAGCTGGAGAGCAACACAAGGACCGACTTAACCAGCAGGAACAAGGCAGCCTTTCAAGAACCCCTTAGTGTTGACAATAATCAACTGAACCAGCAGTGCTTGTGAGAGCAGTGACCCCACCTCAGCTCTCACAGGAAGGAAGGAAGGAAGGAAGGAAGTCAGCATCACTTAGTGAGCCTCACCGTGCCCCATCTACTCACAGTGCAGGCCACAGTCTCCCAGCCCTCACCGGATTCCCTCCAACCTGGAGCTCAGGGAAGACACTCCCAGGAAAGAGGAGCTGCCCTCATGAGCAGCAAGATCAGTGCAGCCTGTCAGTACCACACTGCTTCCCTGAGGTGTCACAGGAGACACCCCACACACGCTTTCCCCCCGCCTGGAGCCTACCTGGTGAGCAAAGAACATGTTATTGACGATGTCATCGTCGATCACCGACGTCTCGTCCACCAGCGTGGAGACCTTCCGGCGGGAGCGGCGCTCCTCAATCCACTTGAACAGGAAGATGAACCCATACACAGGGCTGCAGAGAGAGAGCAGCAGCTGCAGCGCTTTGGAACAACCACACCAGTGGGGCTGCTCTGCCCAGCACCAGACACCTTCTGTTTCAAACCACGGGCAGAGCAAAGAGAGAGAGAAAAAGCAGAACGACCAGTGCCATCTTTCTGGAAGCGACCATCCCTGCCACAATCTCCCCAGCCCAACATTACTGAGGACGCTCCTGTGCTTATGCTCCAGGCTCAGCCAACAATCAAGCTTGAAAACTTTGGGGTTTGACAAGCCTTAAGACGCTGAAGATAGCGAAATGGGAAACTCCCCTCTGGACACTCACTGACCTGCAGAACAGTGCCTGGCCACTGAATGGCCCTCCTTTTACACTTACCTTGGATTCATTCTTGAGAGGAGGTCAGCAATGGCTTTTAAGAAGCGACAGCCTCAAAGCCTTTTCACAGCACCAGGACAGGGAGAAAGCTCACACTGCCAGCACACCACCTCTCCATGGTGAGAGGGAGATGAATCCTTTGAAGTATGTCCCCCACCTGCCCCAAACCTGATGAAACCCTCCTGGTCCATCACTTACAGCCCTGACCTCCACGACAGACAAGCTCACATGGGCCCCTCTGAACACTTGGTGGAGTTCCCAGGCCCACAGACCATTCTGCTTAACAAAACTCACACTCTCAGGCCTCTGACTCACCCTTGGCATTTACTCTGCAGATCATAAATCTCCTCAACCTGCACTCCCTTGACCCCTGCAGACAAAGGAGAGAAGCTGGTGTAAGGCCCACCAGAAAGGACAGGGTAATGTCAGGCACAAAACCAACTTCCCAGAAAGGTTTCTTGGACTTACCAAAATCTTCAACCAGGAGTGTGAAAAGACCTGAAAGGAACAAAACCAACAGGTTAGTTCTGGCTGAAGACAGCAGAGAGAAAATCTGCTGTCATCATCCCCTGAGAGTCCCACATGGTCCCAGGCCAAGGCGCAGCCAGGAAACCCACAGCAGAGTGGCACCAGGGTCCCACTGAGTCCCAGCAGTGGGGCCGCTGAGCTCAGAGGTGCTCCAACTCCCCTCATCCCCACTGATCATCCTCTTCCTCAAAAGGACCTGAAGCAACTCTTTCCTGCCAGAGCCCAACGCATCCTGACCCACTGCAGATGACCTGCCAAGGGAGCAGCAGCAGCAGGGAGCACCTAAATGACGCACACACGCTTGTAACCAGAGAGAAACACGGCTGAAGGATATGTCACAGGATATTTTAAAAAAAGATCACTTCTGTTCTTGCTAGTGAAAGCCAGTGAGGGGAAATTCAGATCACAGTAACAAGGCTGCGGGGAATTCCAAGGGTTGAAAGGCTCGTCTTCATCTCCCTGTCTCTTTGGGGGAACCAAATCCAACAGCCTGTCTCCAGTGACTAAAAATCCAGGAGGACATAACCGGGGATACAGAGACAACGGCAAGAAAACGAGGGTTATCAGACATCAGCAACTGAGCAGCAGCAGCCACTACGATGCCGAAGCAAAGGCAGTCAGCCCAATTTTCAGGCAGCCACTCTGCACATGGAGTTAGCGAATTCGAGACTGGAATAACAAATCTGCTTTTTTAGCTCCCTTATAAAGGCTGCTGAAAGCCTGGGAGGAAGTCCAGGGAATACCAATAAGAAGGATTAAATCCTGAGAAACATCCCTGTAAGCAATGGATTTAAGGACCCTGATGCACGTGGCTCAATTAAGAAGAGCCCAAGGGGCTTCCACACCAAAGTTAAAATGATTAAAACAGGGAGGAAACTCCTGGGAGCAAAAAGTCTTCATTAATTTAACAGAAAACATTGTATTTCTTACAGAATTGCCAGTGAGAAGAAACATGCTGTGGAAATAACATGCTTCAAACCAGTGGGAGCCTGCTCACTGTGCCAGGCCGTTACACCAAACCCCAGCACCTTCCTGGTCCCTTCCAGCCCCACTTTTTTCTCTGATATATTTCAGTATTTTGTATTACCCCAGCAGCCACAAAAGGCACACTCCTGCTGCTGACACCTCTCCTGGAACACTCAAGCACCCATCCCAAATCATACGGGTTGGCTGGGACACGTTCGGGTGTCCACACGCACACAGAACACTACGCCAGCAGCCTGGATGTCCCCAAGGCTCTCCTCCCCACGCAGCAGCCAGCCCAAACCTGGATCTACCGACCCTTCCTGACCACTAAAGCACCCAGAGATTTCATCCCAAGCCCCAGGGCGCGAGCCAGAGGGATGATATTCAGCTCGTGGGATGTGCGGAAAGCTGAGAGCAGCACACGGGTCACTCCTAACATCTGTCCCAGCTGCCACCCCTGCATCCGAACTGCCACGTATCCAAAAAACCTGCCTCTGCCCAGACGGGTTATCTCCCAAGCAAATAACCTCCCCTCCCGGCTGTGAGAATCCAAACCACGTCCTGGGACTTCCTGCCATGATGAAGGACAGGATGGGAATTATTTCAGCATTTTCCAAGTACCAGTAAAGAGGATAAAGAGCAGCAAAACTGGGGGTGACAGGGACACCGACAGCAGACAGAATCCTTTGCTGAGTGCATGAGACAAGTATCATTGCAGAGGTCAAGTTTCCTCACCCACAGCCTCAAAAACTCACCACCCCATCCTGGACAGCAGCTCCCATTGCACACTAGAGCGACTCAGAGGGTTAAAACAACATTCAGACAATGCCCCAGCCAACACCAGCTTTGGCCCTCAAATCCCAACCCACGAAACAACTCCGGGAGTCCGTCACAGAATCCACCTTCAAGGCAGCAGGAAAGGGACACTTTGTGACCGTCCTGCTCCCAGCTTCTCCATGCCGGGCTCTTCGGCACCTTTCCTGCACTCCTGCAGCCTCCTACTCTAGGCCCGCAGCCCACATCTCACACCCCAAAACTTCACCTGTACACCCCATCCCCCCAAAACTTCACCTGTACACCTCCCACCCCCACCCCCCCAAAACTTCACCTGTACACCTCCCACCC
>VZTD01003090.1:1032494-1051333 GCA_013397725.1 Rhagologus leucostigma
CCCCCAGAACTCCACTTATGCACCACACATCGCACTCCCCAAAACTCCACTCGCACACCCCACACCCCTAGCCTGCCCCTTACAGCCTCCCTGACCTGTCCCCCACGTCCCCCTCAGCCCAGGCCCCGCTCCCCGTGCGTCCCTCAGAGCCCCCCCCGCCGCCGCCGCGACCTGCGTCTCGGCCCGCCCCCAGGCCCGCGCCCTGCGCGGTGCCGTGGCCCCGCTCACCGGGATCGCTCTCCAACTCCAGCCAGCCCTTATTCATCTTCCCGCGGGCCGGGCCGCGCCGCCATGTCCGGCCCCGACTACGGGACCCGCCGTCGCTCTCCCCTGTGCGTCATCGCCGCGCGCGGTGACGTCACGCGGCCGCGACACGTGGCCACGCACAGTCACGTGGGGCCCGAGGGGCGGGGCCCGGGGAGGGCCCGGGGTTCCCGGGGAAACTGCTCTGGAAAATATCGCTCTCTTCTTCTTTCTGGCGTGGCGTGTGCGGGAGGGTGGATGTCTAGAGCTTACTGCCTCTAAAACAATAGGGTTTGCCTCATCTCACGCCTCCGTGTTTTCTGGTGGCTTGACTTCCAGCCTCTCTCCTCTCCCTTTGCTCACTGCACGCTGCTTCTTCCCGTTACCGTCTGGGGAGTTTAGCCAACGGCACGTGCTCGTGAGCCGCATGCCTGTAATTCTCTAGACATTGTGACACTTGAATACTTTCTGAGTTCTGCCCCTGTGCCTTCGAGGAGGCTCAGCTCGTTGTCACACCTCACAGCACTGCTCAGGGTAGAGGCCTCGACCAGAATTTGCAACATCCAGGACTGCTGGATGGCCCCCATGCCCGGTGCTGGTAACAAGGTGTCTGAAAATGTACATGTTGGGCAGAAAGAAATAGCAAGAATAATAATGTGGGTGCATCTGCCTGGCGGGGTTTTGTCGTTGTTTTGTTTGTCTGCGGGGTTGTTTGGGGATGATGGCGATGATGATGATGGGGCTCAGGCTCAGCAGCCTGGGCTGCCCTGCTGCTGAGGGGCTGCAGTGAGGGGCTATGCTGCCCAGCCTCTCCTCCCAAGCAACTAAGGGCAGGATGAGAGGGACACAGACTTAAGTTGCACCAGGGGAGGTTTAGGTTGGACATCAGGAAGAATTTCTTCACAGAAGGAGTGCTTAGACATTGGAATGGGCTGCCCAGGGAGGTGGTGGAGTCACCGTCCCTGGAGGTGTTCAAGGAAAGGCCGGATGTGGCACTCGGTGCCACGGTGTGGTGACACGGTGGTGTCGGGTCATGGGTTGGACTCGATGATCTCAGGGGTCTCTTCCAGCCTGACTGATTCTGTGCCTGTGTGTTGAGGTGTGAGGGCTGCTGGCGAGGCTGGGGCCAGGCTGACCTGGCCAGCAGCTCCACTTTCGCCGCCTCGGAGGCTGGAAGGCTCCCAGGGCGAGCGTGCGCCCCTGCGCTGCACTTCCTTAGGAAGTGGGATAAAAATAGGAGCGGGACGGGCGGCTGTGCCTGTCCCCCTCCATGGCTTTGTTCTGCGGCCGTTCCCACGCACGGCCCGGCCCCCGGCGCTCCCCTCACCCCGCTCCTGCCCCTGGGACAGGGCCAAACCCAGGCAGGGCTCGTTCCCCTCTGCAGGGACCGAGGTGCACGGTGCTGGGTCTGCCCAGGGACGGTGTCTCCTTCCACCCCCCAGGTGCATGAGGGTATGGTCGTGGTTGTTCAGCCCCTGGAAGTTTCTAGGGACACAGATGGCCTCACATGGCTGCTGATCACAGGCTGGAAGCCTGCGGAGTGCTGTGGGCAGCCCTGACAAAATCTCTCCTGCTCCAGCCTGGGTGCTAAATCTCCCCAGGAGGACCAGGTGCCCAAAAGGGGGGACTGTTTGGGGGACTGTTTGCTTCTGGTCTCTGTTCCTGCTCAATTTGAAGCGTTGCTGGCCCTGGTGCCACCTCCAGCCTCTCACAGTTCACCTCAGGGCCAGGTCCCGTGCACAGCAGAGCCCTCGGGCCCCCTCTTGCTGCCTCCCCCACAATGGGCAGCCCAGCCCCTGCTCTGCAGAGCGCGGGCATCGCTCAGAGGCAGAAAGGTGCAGGCATTCCAGCACGGGTCAGTGCAGGCACTGCAGGGCTGTTTAACCCGGGCCCTGAGGAATCGGACTCCTGTCTCTCACTTTGCACCCAGCTCCCTCCTTGTCTCTGCTTGCTGGCTGTCGTTCTCCTGTGCCCCCCAGGCCTGCGATCATCCAAATCCACGTGCTTGGCTCCCGTCCGGCCCCATAAATCAGCTCTACCGGCACCGCTCCCCTCCCTGCAGGACGTGTCCCAGCCTGCCGGCCCCACCGCAGCTCTCCCGTCCCAGGAGACACGCGGAGTTTGCAGGAGAGGTGGGACAGGGAGCAGGAGAAGGGGGCCAGGACCCCCAGCCCGTCTCCGTGGGATGGGGCAGTGCTGCTGAGGGACTTCGCTCCCGGGGAGCCGCTGCTGCAGCACGAACACGCACACACACACACGGAGGGAGGAGAGATGATATCACGACCTGGCTTTGTGTGAGCTATTTAGGGCCCTTTAATTATTATTATTATTGTTATTTTTCTTTCCCGTTCCTCCAGCTCGGAACAATGCCCGTCCCGGCGGGGCCGCGGTTCACACCATTGTGCGGGGCTGCCCTGCCTCAGGAAGGGGCAGATCTTTATCACCCCGGGCTGGCCATGAGTGAGCTCATGTCGGGTGAGGAAAGCAAGGAACACCTTGCTGGCAGCCTGGAGGTGCCCTCCGTGCACCTACCCCCAACCCCTGCGTTTGGGGGAGGCCCTGGCTGCTGGTTTAGCCCCCCCAGGCAGCAGGAGCCCACCCGAATCAGCCGTGTCCCACCCAGCCCTGCGGGGCCGCCAACCAGCAGAAACCGCCCCGGCTGTGGTGCAGCCCCCCAAACTGTGCTGGGGCTGCTTTCTGCCTGTCCCTGCTCCCACCTGGGAACAGTGACAGCGGTGGCATTGGTGCCTCTCCCAGTGTTTACCCAGGAACAGGTCTAACCTGCCCGCAGCCGTTTGCTTTTCTCCCCAGCCCTGTCCAGCCCTAAAACTGTGGCTGTGGGGCGGACAGACGGGAAGTGGGGAGCTGCACCCAGCAACAGGCTGGCACTGCTGAGTGTGTCCCAGTGCCAGGGGAAGGAAGGAAGGAGCCCTGTCCCCCAGGGTACGCCCTGGGTGGCACAGCAGAGCTCCGGCTCCCCAGGCACAGCGGGTGACAGGGCTGCTCCTGCACACAGAGGCGTTTTGGGATGACGCTGGTTTTGCCCCCGTATGAGCAGGCATCATCTTCCCCAGGCTCTGTGCTGGTGTGGAAAGAGCCTGGAGCCATCAACCGCTCCCCACGGCACCACGCTCGGCCCCGTTATTCACGGAGGGATCCAGCCAGCATCTGGGCGACAGCACGGCCTGGGCGGCACCACGCCACCGTGCCCCAACCCACCCAGGGACTATGGCCCCCACCTGCTACATCACCTGCAAGAGCAAGGAGGGGCCAACGAGTCCCACCTCACTGCCTGCTTGTGAGGTGACCCTGCAGCCGCTGAGGGTGACCTGCCCATCCACTCCGACCCAGGGGGACCAGGCTGGCAGCACTGCAAGCCCCCCACCAGCAGCACAGGGAGCTGGTACTCGCCCGTGGCTGCCCCACGTCCGTTACCCTGCCCTCTCTAAGTGGCCGGTGCTTGCCGGGGCACACGGTTCCTCTCGCTGTGGGGTTTGGCCGTCCGTCCCTTCTTGCCCATGTCCACACCAGCCAGGACCAGCTTGGCCTGGGCCAGTTTGCTCTTGTGGTGCTGGGGGCGGCTGCTGCACCAGAGGCGGGCACAGTACTCCTCCACCCGCCGCGGGTTTTGGGAGCTGATGAGGTGCATGATGTCCTTGAACCAGGTTTTGGGAGCCTGTGGCACCAGCCGGGGCTCGGGGCACAGCAGCTGTGGCAGCTCGTCCCCTCGCCCCCGGGGGAAGGCGTGTGCCAGCTGCTCGCTGGCGATCACCTCCAGGGCGGTCTTGGCCACGGTCTGGGTGAAGCCGTGCTCCAGCGTTTTGCAGTAGTAGGTGCCGGCGTCGTGCCGGTGCAGCTTGCGGAAAAGCAGCCCGTGCTCCGTCTGCAGGATCCGCTCGTCCGTCTTCACCTGTGGGCCACCATGAGGTTGGGGGGGTCCAGCTCCGGCCCCGCAGCCCTCCCGTGTCCCCGCGAGGGGAGCAGGTGCAGGGGAGCCTCACCTCGTCCCGCTGCTCGTCAGGGGGCCTCTGGACAAACCACTGCACGCTGGCCTGCGGGGAGCGGGGCACGCACTCCAGGAAGGTGCTGTTGTCCTCCGCCCCATAAAGCACCTTCTCCTCAACGCTCTCAAAATCATCCACTGGGGCAAAGACAGGCACAGGCTCACAGGGAGGGCAGAGCCAGGCTTCCACCTGCCCGGGTGTCAGCCCACCTTGGCCACCGTGTGGCTTCACCCCCTTCTCTCCCAGCGGACAGCCCCGGCCCCAGCAGCACCCACCTTCTCTTGGGGCATGCCCTGGTCTGTGAGACGGGGAGATGGGAGTGCCCACATGGAACGGCCACAAGCCCCTCTGCGTGCTGGGACTGTGCATGTCAGGACATCTTGGGGCACCTGGAGCAGCCCCCCAGCCCTGTGGCCCCCCAGTCTCTCACCGGTCAGGTTCTGGTCCAGACACTGGTGTGCAGGGTTGCCGTGGCGGGCGTCCTGGCGGCGCAGGCGGCGCTTGCCGGAGGGCTGGTAGCGGGTGCAGGCGGTGCCATCCCAGGCGCAGTAGGGGTCCCTGGCCAGGCAGCACTCGGCACAAGCAGTGCCGTAGGACTCACACTGGTGCAGCCGCACCTGGGCCACCCCCACGCTGGAGCCCACGTAGAGCGTTTGCTGGGGGAACAGCAGCAAGGTGGTGGTGTCGGCAACCCCCATGGGCTCGGCGCCCAGCCAGGACACCCCAGGGCAAGCACCACAGGGCTTTGAGAGGCTGGTGACCACAGCTGGTCACCTGCCCGGTCCCCAGCCCCATGGCCGAGCCGTGTCTGTACTCACACGCTTGACGGAGATCTCCATCTGGGTGATGGGCACAGGCATCTGCAGGGGAGGGGAGTGGACATCAGGCTGGCATAATCCTCACCACGGACAGCCCGGCTCATTCAGAGCCACCAGGGCTTGGCAGAGCATCAGGAATGTTGTGGGGAGGGTGAAAATACCCCCAGCCACCCTCTGCCCTCACAACCCTGAGACCTCCCAGTGACCAACAATGCAGTGACAGCCCTGAGCCTCCATCCCCACGTGTGTCCCCAACCTGAGCCCACCCCACTGCCCCCTCCCTTGCAAGTGAGGCAGTAAATGTCACCTTGAAAACCTGCAGCTCCTCCAGGACCACTTCCTCAGTCGTGGCTGAGCTCGTCTTCTGCAGGACCACCACCTTCAGCACCGAGCCAGCATCTGGGGGCCAAGGAGGACGGAGGTGTGAGCACCTTGCATCACACAGCCCAGGGGCATGCCCACTGGGAGCCCCAGCTCCGGGGCTCCTTCCTGCACTCTGCTCCTGCTGCTCACCTGTCCCGAGGAAGAGGATGTCGTGCTGCCCGTCCTCGGCCTCCACCCTGTCCACCACGAGCTGGCGCAGCCGGTGGGGCAGGTCGGTCTTCACGAGGAGGGGCCGGCGGTGCCGGGGGTACACGGGCTTGTACATGAGGGGGTGGGCGCGGGCGAAGTGCAGCACCTCGTCAGGGAAGTCCTTGGTGGTGCCGTACTGCCGCCGGGGCTGATTGGTGGTCTTGCTGGGACACTGCGGGGACAAGAGGGGACCAGCTCAGCCCAGCCACCCCAGCCCCCATCCTTCCTTCTCCCTCCATCGCCCCTCAGAGCTGGTTTGGGTCCCCCTCTGCCTTCCAGTTTGGAATCTATCTTTTCCACCCCTTTGCCAGACCTTGGCAAACCACCAGCTGACCTCTCCAGCAGGTGAGAAGATGGGGATGGCCCCACCACCACCCCAGAAAAGCGGAGGGGACCTGGAGCTCCAGGGAGTCACTCACCACGCCCGGCCGTGGGTAGGGCACCCTGCCCTCGTAGGCACCCCACTGGTGGTGGGGGCTCTCCCGGTGGGCGAAGGGCCCGTTGAAGACCTCCCGGATGTCGGCCATGCGGTACACACAGACAGCAGAGCCCCGGAAAACGTGGCTGAAAGGGGATGGAGAGTGGGTTGGGCAAAGCCATGCTTGGCACTGCTGGCAGCGGGAGCACCGACAACCCCGCACAGACCAGGGGAGCAGCCAGCAACCCTTGGTGACAGTGACAGGGCAGGTCATGGGCAGCTGCAGCTGGATGTCCCTGGAGGCTGGAGCTGGACCACTCACCTGACGGTGCTGAAGAGGGCATAGATCTCCGGGCTCTTCCCATCCTTTGTCCTCAGCAAGAAGACATCCTCTGGAAATGAAAGCATGGGGTTTTTTTTCCTGGAATCAACTAAGTGGCCAGCCACCAACTAAGTGACTAGCCCCGGCGAGTTACAGCTCCATGCACCTCTTACCCAGCTCATCAAAGTAGGTGTCGATGCCACCAGGGCCGGGGACAGAGCACACCAGCCGGGCTTTGTTGAAGGTACTCCACTTGTTGACCAGCACCCTCTGGCCACCAGCATCATTCTGCAGGGACAGGGAGCATCAGGGCCACTGCAGTGACTTGGTGCATCCCTGTCCCCCACGGTCCCCACCAGCATCTCACCACGCAGACACGCCCCACACGGCTGACGATGGCGTGCTCCTTGCTGTCTGCCTCCACCACCTTCTCCGTGAAGAAGAAATAGGCTTTGTCATTGTCCCGGTCATCGTTGTCTGGGATCAAGTGGGCTGCCACAAATTTGGGATCTACAAGCGAGAGCCGGCCATGTCAGGTGGGGAGAGAGGGCACAGCCACCAGCTCCAGACCCCCACACCATGCTGGCGCTGGATGCCAGCCAGGAGCACCCCCAGACCTTGGTGCCCCTGTGCCTTTCCCTGCTCTTAGCTGGCACGGGGGATGCCGCACAATGACCGCAGATGCTCTGGCCACCACAAGGTTCGTGGTCACCGGCATTAGCCCCGCTGGGGGGAATGGAGGGGCAGAGGGAATCTGTTACCGTTGAGTAAGCGCTGGTCCACCTCTGTGCGCAGGGCGGAGCGGGTCCCCATGCTGCGGAAAACACCGGCATCGCGTCCCAGGAAATCTGCGGTGAGGCCGGCGTACAGCTCCCCACCTGCAAAAACACCCAGCTGGCTGGCACGGGGACCGTCCCTGGCCCACACCCCAGAGGCTCCCAGATCCTGAGGAAGGCAACCCACCGATGAGGGTGCTGGCGAAAGCACAGCTGGGCTCGTGCGGGCACCTGCCCCGGCCGCTCTCCACGCTGGCGGGGTTCAGGCTGAAGGTGTGCTGGGGAGGACAGCAGGCAGGTGAGCCCCAGGCTGTGCCTGGGCACGCAGGGGCCAGCTCTGGTCCCTGCCCGACTTGCACCTCACTCAGTGCACCCAAAAGGTCATCTGGAAGCAGGATCCACGCTTTTTGAGGCAAGGCTGATCCCGTGAGGGTGCGCAGCAGCCGAAGGGACCCACCAGCCCCACTGCTTGCCCGCCTGCCCGGTCAGAGTCACCGTGGTACAGGCAGGGCTCCCGCTGCCCAGGCAGGCCAGGCTGTGAGGAGCGCTGTGAGGAGTGTCCTGCCATTCCACCCCGGCCAACTTGATTTATGAGCAGTTAGCTGAGAGAGGAGAAAATGCCCCCCCCCGCCTCAGCCCCTGGCAGGACACCAGCCCCTGGGGACATGTCTGTAAAGGGGATGCCAGGCCAGACAGGTGGGACAGCTGGGCAGGGGGTAGCAGAAGGACAAAGGGACTACAGGGAGCTGGTTCCTGACACTCCCCCCAAGCAGTATTCAGGGCAGAGCAAACTCCACACCCAGCATCCCCACGCAGTCCCAAGGCCCCTCAGGAGAGAGGCAGGCAGTGGGGATCTACATCCCAGGGGTGTCCTGCTGGGGATGCTGCCCTACCTCGCCACGGTGCCCCACGTAGACGAAGGTGCACATGGGGTGGAAGGCGCCCGTCCCGCAGGCCAGCAGGTGTGTCCGGTTGTAGGGATGCAGCACACGGACATAGTTGGCACAGTCAGTCTGAGGGGACAGCAGGGGAGAGCAAGGGTCACAGGGTACGGGTGTTTTGCCCATCCCCAGCTCCCGGCCTCTGCCTGGGGCCCCACGACAGTGGGTGAGCCCCAGCCCTGGCTCCCTGGGCTGCACCCAGGCTCCCTGCCTCCAGCCTGGTGCCAGGGATCTGGGGTGGCAGCTTGTGCCCACTGACAGGGCTTGTATGGACTTCATCTGGGTGGTCCCCAGCCCATTGCAAAAGGACAGGGCTCTTTACTGGTCCTCCTGCTGCCAAGAGCATCCCAGGGGAGCCCCACGGGACCCAGCTGCCGCCCGGGCATCTCCTGCCCGCAGGCACCTGTGCACTCACCCTGCCACACAGCCCACGCTAGCCAGGGGAGCAACGTCACCTGCCCAGCAAGTTCCAAACCCCAAGCCCCTGGCACCCAGGACGTGACCAGATGCAGGGACATCCTTCCCCATCATGTTCCTGCTTATGCCAGGGATGAAACAAAAGGAGGAAACAGTGGAGACAGAGACAGAGACCCACAGGCATCCCGGGCTGCCTCCAGAACAGCTCTGGCTGCTGCTGTCTGGAATTGTCCCCTTTTCTGGGGGACGGCAGCAATGACACCCCCAGGGCTGGAGACCTGCCACCTCTGACTTCGCACATTCTCTCCTGGCAGTTCCCACTGGAAAAGGGCTCTCATCCTTCTCCACCATTAGCTTGGCAGCTCCCCCCGGCCAGCGCTGGCCCTGCCTGCCCCACATTGTCCCCTCCACCGCGGGGACGCGAGGCCCCTCATCTGCTGGGAACACCGCTGCCGAGCCGCCCCGGGGGTTCCCAGCCTCCTGCTGTTTATTTTCCCTTTGCAAAGAGCCTCTAAAATAGCAAGTGAAAAAAAATATATGTTCAAGGAAAATAAAAAGTTGAGCCTGCCCTGGCTTGGATCTGTCGGTGAGAGCTGGTAAAATAAACACAGAGAGCAGAACGGGGACTCCCGGGAGCAATTTGTCTGGGCCAGGGGAGCCTTGGGGATTTTCTCCCCGCCACAGTTTTGTTTCATATCGGGGCAGGGGGATGCAAAGAGGGGTAAGGTCTAGGGAACAAGGTCACCAAACCTGAGCCAGTTACAGATTTCCCACCATTGGGGACAGCCAGGATGGGCCAGGCAGTGTTGCTGGGGTCTGGAGCACAGCATGGGGGTTTTGGTCCCTCCAAGCTCGGGTCCCAGAGCCCAGCTATCCCTGCCCGCTCATGCGGCCATGTTGGGACACACTGGCCACCGCTCTGTAGCCACAGGGCTGAGCAGAGCCACCGAGAGGATTTCCAGAGCCTGGAGCGAGCCTCTTGCATGGCAAGGATTGGCCACTGACTCCCTGCCTCAGTTTCCCTCATGCACCAGGATTAACTGTCCCCTGAGGCCCAGGGGGCCATCCCTGGCAGGTGACAACAGCCACAACATGGGGGGAGCCTTCTGGCACAAGGGGACCCCCCACACGGGGAGAGACTCACCCCTGGGTCCTTCCCCTTCCGAAAACACTCCTCCGTCTGCCCAGGGCGGGGTGGCCAATAGATCTGGAACACAAAGGGTCTGTTGGAGCAGGGAGCGGGGACAGCAAGGACCCAGCCATGCAAATCCACATCCCCAGGCTGCCAGTGGCAAGGGGATGGAGAGAGGGACAGAGAGAGGGACCACAGCTCCCTGGAGCCCACCCAGCTCAGGACTCCCACCCTACAACTGCGGGCAGGACCCTTCCTCCTGGGGAGATGCCTCCTGGCAGTCACAGCCCGCAGCTGGGCTGGATTTGGGTGGTCATGCTGGGGATGGCTGGAGCTGGCCTGGAAGGGGGTGGGCTTGTGGGTGGCCTGGGGACAGCAGGAGTGATGGAGCCCATGTCCCCCATAGCCTTCAGCAGCTCTCGGACCAAGGGCAGCTTGGGTACACAAGGCCTTGACCCCACCGCAGTGACCCAGCACGCCGAGGGGCACTTCATTTCCTCCTCCTCTTTCTTCAGCTAGAAACACCCCAGAGCCGTGTTTGAAAAACAAAAAGTCGAAGTGGAGAGGGTGAAAGAGGAGGGGAGCCACCACCCAGCACCACCACTCTTGTCCATCACCTCTCCCACCAAGGAAGCAGGAGAGGTCTGCGGGCTTTGCCAGCTGAACCCTGGCACAACTTGTTGCAGTGATGGATCCCTTTTGCTCCTTGTCTCTGCAGGCTTTCGGCTGAATATTTGGCCTGTGAAGGGGAAGCCCAGATGGAGATGGGCAGCACGCCATCTCCTAATGGCAGTTTTTTAGAAGAGTGGGGTCCAAAACAATGCTCAGTACCCAGGAATTACTGGTGGGCTGCACCATGAGTCTTCAAGGCTCATGGTCGTGACTAATTGCCAGCTAATTGCCCTCCAGACACCACAGCCAGCCTGCTCTTGCCAGGCTCTACAAGTTTATGGAATAATTTTGGGGCACTTGAGATGAGGCCATCCCCAGGGCAGGTCTCGTTTCAGAGTGACTTTGGGCACTGACAGGTCCACAGGGGGCCAGGGCGGGGACAGAGACCCCAGGGTGCTCAGCAGCACCCAGCTCACCTCCTTGGCATCTGCACTGGCCCCGTCCAGGAGCAGGGAGTAGAGCACATCCTTCCCCCCGATGAAGAGCCGGTCGCGATACTCATCCAGGTAGAGGGAGCGGAAGCCCAGGAAGCCGCGGTGACCAAAGAAGAGGACGGAGCGGTTGGTGCCTAAAAGCTCTGCCAGGAAGAGACGAAAGCATCAGCAGGAGCCATCCCAACCCCAAGAGTTCCTCTGAGCTGCTGCTTCTGACTATCATGGAGTTGTCCTGGAGTCAGCAGAGCTGCTCACAGCCGCTCCAGTCTGCAGCAACTTCTGCATCCCTTTCTGGAGGCGTGGGCATCCCAGCCTCAACCTGGCTGGAGTGCTCTTCGCCCTGCCAGCCAAGGACAAAGCTGCAGAGCCAACAAGCAGCAGGGTCCTGCAATTTGTAACTCAGAGGAGTTTACCAGGTACCAGTCCAAGTCCTCTTTCTTCATAGGCATAAAAATAGTCTCAGGTTCCATTCCTGTTACCTCTACCACTCTTGACCTGCCTTTCTTTAATAATGCTGCTATCTGCTCGATTTTTGAGCTAATTGTTCTTTTGGCTTGTAGTGGCGGGGATAGCCATTCCAGGACCCTGTGCTCCCCCGTTTTCTTCTGAACTTGAGTTAAGGCGCCCAATAAATGATCAGGGGTGTTCCATAAGGTCAATACAACTGGCAAATCAGCCTCACGGCGCGATACGAAGCCATCATTGACACAACGTATGACCTGCTGTAGTACTGCTTTTTGCCGTGGAGACACAGCAACGGGGGTACTGGGATCGGTGCCTTTCAGGAGAGTCCGCAGTGGCTCTAATACGGAATTTGGAATACCCACAATGGGTTTCAGCCATTGTAAATCACCAAGCAATCTTTGAGCGTCGTGCAAGGTGGCAAGTTCAGTCTGCAATTGTAGTTTCTGCGGCCTAACCGCTTGTTGTGTAATTATCCAGCCTAAATATTTCCAGGGAGATGATCGCTGTATTTTCTCAGGGGCCACAACAAGAGACGCCACTGCTAGAGTTGTTTTGATTTCCTCCAATTGCTGCGAGGAAAATGGATGTTCCTGGGCAAACAAGATATCATCCATATAGTGGTAGATGATTGTCTGCGGCCATCGTGTCCTTAACGGTTGTAGGGCAGCGTCCACATAAAGCTGGCACAGAGTTGGCGAATTGCGCATTCCTTGCGGCAAGACTGTCCATTCAAACCGCTTATCTGGCTCCCCTCGGTTGATGGCGGGTAAGGTGAATGCAAAACGCTTGGTGTCTGCTGGGTGCAAAGCAATAGTAAAAAACCAGTCCTTTAGATCAATAATTAGTAAGGGCCAGTTTTGCGGTAGCATGGCTGGATTGGGTAACCCTGGTTGCAATGCACCCATGGCTTCCATTTGGTCATTTACTGCTCGAAGATCGTGCAACAGGCGATATTTTCCTGATTTCTTTTTTATCACAAAGATAGGAGTGTTCCATGGGCTGGTGGATAGTTTTAAATGTCCCTGCTGATACTGTTCAGTTACCAGCGCATGTGCTTGGAGTAGACTTTCCCTTTTTAGAGACCATTGCTTAACCATTACTGGAGAATTAGTATTCCAAGTAAGTGGAATGGGGAAAGTCCAAGCAATGGCAATTAGCCCAAAGAGTGCTCATTGGAGAGGACTACTCCCAGTTGGGCCAGTATGTCCCGTCCAATAAGGCACTGAACGGTTGGTGGTAAAGCAACGATGGACAAAACTGTAGTCAATTGTTGATTGTCAATGCTGAGGGTGACCAGTGGTGTCTTTTGGGCTAACGTAAACCCTCCTATTCCAGTTACAGTGTCCATTGTAGACTTGCTGGGCCAGTCTGCTGGCCAGCTATCTGGAGATACAATACTGGTGTCTGCTCCAGTATCGAGCAGTCCCCATAGGTCAATGCTCTGATTGGCATAAGTAATCTTGACCCTCTTTTTCGGTCTGCTGTGTAGATCCATAGTGAGCATCGTTAATCCTGAGGATCCAAATCCCTGGTTGCCTCGCGGTTGGTGTTGTTGCGGTTGTATCCCTTTTGTCATCTGTGGTAATGGGACAAGTTGTGCAATTCGCTGCCCCTTTTTTAAAGCCAAAGGCGGAAAAGGTGTGTGTGCCATCACTTGAATCTCTCCTGTGTAATCTGCATCAATTACTCCTGGTAGTACAAAAAGACCCATAATGGTTACTGATGATCATCCTAAAACTAGGGCACCATAGCTCTGTNCTGGTTGCCTCGCGGTTGGTGTTGTTGCGGTTGTATCCCTTTTGTCATCTGTGGTAGTGGGACAAGTTGTGCAATTCGCTGCCCCTTTTTTAAAGCCAAAGGCGGAAAAGGTGTGTGTGCCATCACTTGAATCTCTCCTGTGTAATCTGCATCAATTACTCCTGGTAGTACAAAAAGACCCATAATGGTTACTGATGATCATCCTAAAACTAGGGCACCATAGCTCTGTCCATTTAGGTGAATAGGTCCATAAACCCCAGTAGGAATTTTCACGGGACGTGTTGTCATTAAAGTGGTATCTACTGCTGCTGCCAAGTCAAGTCCCAGGCTCCCTGCGGTGGCTGGTTGTAAACTGGAGGTGGCGCTGATTCTGCGGCGGCAATTTGTGTCGGGGCGCGGCTGCCGTTCGCGCTCCTCTGGGAGTTTCCCGTCCGGCGGCGACAAGCTGAGGTATTGTGGGTGCCTGATTGGCAGTTCTGGCACCATACTTCTGGTGTCCGGCAGTTCTTTCTCATATGCCCTCCTTGTCCGCACCGGTAACATTTTGCGGATGGTGGTCGCCGATTATTGCCTGCGGTAGCAGGCGCCGCAGTAGAAGCACGGAGTGGCGCAAGAGCCGCCAACACCTGATTCTGCGTTGATTCTGCCTGCTTCTGTAAGCCCAGCCCCAACTCCCTTATAGCACTCACTAAGAATGCCTGTTGTCCTGTCGGCTGAAGAGCCATGCGCTCCAATGCCTCTTCTATGCTCCAGTTTGCTCCCAGGGTGGCCAATACCCTTTTTGTTTCCTCATTGCTATTCTGCGGGGCACATTGCTTCAATAGAGCCCCCTTCATATATTCCGGGACTCCGGCCCGTTCTATTGCGGCAGCAGCCTTATCAACAAAACTCCCAAAAGGCTCATCTCGTCCTTGTTTAATCCCCATGTACAGTGGTACTCCCGTGCTATCTTTTACCCGATCTATTGCAGTTCTTACCAATCTCATTGCCTCCCGAACTTTATCCGGCCCCGAAATCATTTGGGCATCAGTCCGCAAATAAGGTCCTAGCCCCATCAACTCATCGAGGGTGACTCCATGCAACGGATCTCCTGGCTGCCTTTGCGTAGCTACTGACTCCTGGACTAACGCTTGCCAATGTGCATTGAACAACAACTGCTGATGTGGGGTAAAAATCAACCTCGTAAGCCCTCTCAAATCATTAGGCAACAGTAGCATAGTATTAAACATGTAGTCCAGCATCTGTTTAACCGGCTCACTTTTGGGGCCAAATTGAGCTACTGTCTGTCTGAGCTCTGCGAGCAACTTCCAGTCTAAGGGGGTAAAGGTGCCCAAATGATTTACTACCTGCCCATTCTGATCAACCACCAGAGTATATGTGACAGGGCACGCAAGAGTGCCGGCGACCTCCACCAGCTCAACGTCCCCACTCTCCAAACCATGTTTAGCGAGTGCAGCCCAAGCCTCTTTCCTCTGCTTTACCATCTCCCCCCACAGATCACTTTGTGCTCCAGGGACAGGATCTGGTCTGCGCAGTGGGTCATATGGCTCCTCCTGCATGCTTATAGGAGGAGGGGGGAACTCATCGCCAAGCGGGCCGCCTGGTATGCCTTTTTCTTTTCCCGGTTCCTCTAAAGGAGGCGCAGATGGTTCCAGACAGCTCTGTGCTGCTGCCGGCCCGCCTGCTGAACCAGGGGCAGGTAACACAACTGTTGTCACTCCGGGTGCCAAGGGCTCATCCTCCCGGCCGTAATAAGTGTTCTTTCTCCTTGCTGCTAACGCTCCCTCAGCAGCCCTCTTTTCTGCCTCCTGCTGCAACAAAGCATTATGCACTGTTCGCCACACCTTGCCTAGCTTTTTAGCTGTCTTATCATCCTCCAATACAGCTTCCCATAACCGATCTCCCAAAGTGCGCCATTCGGTAATCTCATGCACTGTATGCGGATTAGCAAAGACCCCTTTGGCATATCCCCATGCTAGCAGTCCCGGCACTTCCTTCCTTAAATCTATCCCCTTAAGTCCCTTTTTCTCAAGACCCGTTATAAATAAATCATATGCTGCTTGCCTGTCCATTTTCAATCGTCAGCGCTGTTGCGGCACTCCGGCTTCGGCAGCACGTATGGCCCAGATCCACCGCTGTGAACTCTGGAGGTGTTTCCCGTCAGGGTTCGACACCGCTCTGGCCGCGACAGAGCCCAACTCTACTTCACCGGCCGATGGCGCGTCCTGCTCCCTTCTCCCCCGTTTTCTGTTCAGAGAGCCGACGTCGGGGTCACCATTTTGTCGGTGAAGGGAGACGCAGACACCAGGTGGTCATCAGCGTGACTCATTTATTTCAGATACAGCGGTCAGTTAAATACAGTTCTTAATCAGCTCATACATATTGCAAAAGTAAAGCTGCTCATTGGCTAACTGCTATTTGCATCATTTCTTATACTTCTGCATTCTTGTGGTTAATCTGCAGCTCAAAGTTCCTGCTTCTGTGTCCTGTTTACGAGTCCCAGCCACGGCTTCTCCTCTTCACGGACACCCTGACCTTGACACCACCCCTATCCTACACAGCTTCTAGCTCTAGTAGGTTAATCTGACTATGGCCCTTCTCTGCTAACCATTCCTGTACCAGTCCCTCCACAGGGTCCCAGGCAACGTTTCCACCCCCAGCGAAGTTTGGCTGAACCACCCCGGACTCCTGCTGTGGCCGTGCCACCGCAAGCTGGGCTGGGCCATCAGCCCCAGGCTGGGCTCACGCAGGGCTGGGATGGTGGCGAGACCGGACACGGGGTGGGCGGAAAGCAGGTCCTGTCCCTGCTGGGTGCCAGCCAAGGACACAATAGCAGGCACCCAGCCATTGCCATGGGGAAACTGCCACACAAAGCCCGCTGCTGCCACCGCCACCAGAACTCACAGGGACGCTTCCTCCATGGCACAGACAAGGCACTTGGGGAGAGGCACCAGCATGGGGACACTGCATCCCTGGGATGGACATCACATCCCAAAGCAACAGGGTCTGACAGTCAAAGCCCCCAGAGCAGGTCCAAGCCTGAATCTCGTGGGATGCCAAGGGGACCCTCACAGTGACGATGACATGGGGGCAGTGGCTCGGCTGGTTTCCAGTGGGAAATGACTTTCGGGGTCATCAAGCCGGCACGGTGGCGCCCACACAGCTGCCACAGCTGCCAGAGAGAAAGGGCCAGAAGGAATGGCTCAGCTTCATGGGGCTCCGAAAACTCATCCCAACCCCAGGCCAGGCCACTGTGACTGCCAGACAGAGAAGGAGGAGGAGGACAAAGCACCATTGATGAGCACAGCTCTGTCCCCAAACACCCTCCAGCCCGGAAGACTGCCAGCCACTGCTGCTGACCCCAGGGAAACACCCAGCCCGAGCATCTCCCACACACGTCCCCGTGAGAGGGGAGGTGGTGCTGGGACAAGCCCAGCTGGCACAGGTCAGGACATCGGGGTGCCAAGTGCTGCTCTTGCTGGGGGGACATTTGTCACTTCCAGCCAGGAGGTGGCCAGCGACGCAATGCCCCATCCTGGTGGGAAACGCCTGTCCTAGGCCCTGCAAGGGAGACACGGTCCATCCCCAGCAGGGGACAACAGACACCTTCACCCCATCCCACACCCCCTCCCCGCTCAAGGGCAGTCCCAGTGCCCTAACTGGTGATGCCAGTGGCACGGAGGATGCAGCCCCAGCGGCTCCATCCTCATCGGGAAGACCCCCGTGCTTGCAAGCAGAGCTGGCTCCAGGCACTGCTGGCCCCTCCACCCAGTCTGGCACCCTCCTCCCTGTGTCCTCCCAGCACCAGGTCCTCCCGTATCGCCGGGTCCAGCCCAGGAAAACGCTGTCGTCTCCTATTCTTGCGCAGCAATAATATTTTCCCAGCTCAGAACAACACTGGCCAAGTCGGCGGGCTCCTTTTATTGTTTCAGGCAAGGCTTCCCCGTCTCCCCCAGACCTGGCGAATTCCTCCGGCGCCTCGGGTTACACCGGCTCAGGGCGCCTTCCGCTTCACGTCCCCAGGGAACAGCCCCTTGCCGTGCCCCATCCATCCCTGGGACACCTTTACCCCAGGGTGGGGCTCCCACGGGAGCCGCCCCACGAGTGGGGGTCCCTCGGGAGGGACAGCCAAGAGCACAGGGCTGTGCTGCAATGCTTCTGCTCCGCGCAACAGCAAAATGCTCTTTCCCCTCTTACATGAGCCACGGTTGGAAGTCGAAACAAAAGGAAAAGAGTGGCTGCAAGTGTGAGGGAGAGCTGGGTGCACGGCCAGCCCTGCACCCACAGCACAACGCCCGTCCCTGTCACGCACAAAGTCACCTCACAGCCACGCAGAACCCAGGTCGAGGAGCTCTGCACAAACCGCTTCGGCTCGCCACGGGTTTAATTTCAGAGGCTCTAATGTGTTTAATTGAAATTTTCTTTTTTTTTTTTTTTCTTCCCCCGGGGAGAAGGCGGTGGCAGAATTTGTTTCATGGGAAATTTCAGTTTCTGTTTCCAATTTGGAAGACGAACGGGATAATCAGCNTGGCTCGCTCCCCGTGGGAGGCTGAGAGGAGCTTCCACCACGCCCCGGGCAGCTCCTCGCACCTGGGAAACGGCCCCGCACGGCTGGACTTTGCGCCGGAGTGGATCAGACACTGAGCCAGACCCTGAGCCCCACGATTCACCCCTGCTGAGACCCCAAATCTCCTCGCCCTGCTGCCAAGCCAAACCTCAGGACACCGGATCGCATCACGGGGCAGAGCCGTGAGCCATCCCGGACTCGCAGGATAAGGAGGCGGGGGGCATTGCGTGCCTCAGTTTCCCGTTCAACAGAGAGGCAGCCCCTGGGGTCACCTGCTGTGCCCCAGGACAGAGCACGGGATGCAGCCAGAGCCGGGAACCCCCAGCCCAGGCAGCAGAGGAACAGACTTTCCCCCGGGACTGCAGCTCCCGGGGCTCTGGAAGTGCTGGGCTGCCCAGGCCTTTCCCCTTTCTGGGAAGGGGGAAGATACACGTTATGTCATTTATTTTATGTTAATTTTTTTAGAGCAGGTTCATTGCTTTGAGGCCAGGAGGAGATCGGGGCGCCCCAGGCTCTGTCAAGTTTGGCTGCAGCAGCCCGTGGATTAGGTTGGCAGAGCGGAGGATGCGGCGAGCCAGAGCAGGATCACAAGGAGAGTTTTAATTAAAACCAAGCACTGCCCCCGCAACCTCCCGAGGGGCCCCGGCACCCCAGCACCCGCACCCCAGCGCCACGGGGCTCGGAGGGTGCAGCCCGAGGACCCTCCCCACCCAGCCGAGGGCAGGATGCTGAGCACCCACCACGCCGGGGGACCACCCACGCACCGCAGCACCCACCCCGCACACAAGCCAAAGCGTGCCGGGGCCAGAACACCGCCGTGCCTCAGTTTCCCCGCACTCCACGTGGGAGACGATCCCCCGCGGGAAGCGGCGGGGCTGGCGCGCAGCCCGGCGGCACATCCCCTGTCCCCGTCACCCGGCTCCCCTCCTCCTCCTCCTTCTCCTCGGGGGGCCTCCACGTCCCGCGTGGGGAGCGGAGGGTGCGGGCAGCCACCCACCGAAACCCCAGCCCAGCCCGAGCCCCCAGCACAATTTGCCCACCAACGGCGCCACAAAATAACCCCGCACTGCCGGCGCAGCGCCCGCAGCTGAGGCTCCCCAAGCCCCCACCCGGCCCCCGGAGGGGGGACCCTGAGGACAGCCCTCCGTGGACAGCCCCNGCCGCCCAGAGCCAGCACAGCGACAGCGACACCGCCACGGCCGCCCGCATCCCGCCGCCGCGCCCGCGGCCGCCGGTGGCACCGAGCTTTTATGGGGCCGACATCCGACCGCCCCCGGCCCGCCCCGGCCCGCCCCGGCC
>VZTD01003091.1:0-75664 GCA_013397725.1 Rhagologus leucostigma
TCCTCTCCTCTCCTCTTCTCTTTATTTAGTGGAGAGGGAAATGACATAGAGGAAACATGATCTGCACATAATGTCTACATTAACTTCTTCTTTTATTTATCTTTAGGAATGAAATAACTATTTAAATATTAATAATTTCAGCACTAACCTTGCATGCTTACACACCATGCTCCTTCTTCACACCCTTGTATTCCTGCTCTGTATGTCAGCTCTAGTCAGCTTCCCTGCATTCCTGTTTTCTGTTAAAGCAATAAATTTATTTGCTTCTAGTCAGACTTTTTTTTAGTCTAATTATAACATCTAAGTTTTAACATTCCTTATTGTGCAAGAATTCGCTGTTATACCTATGAGTAAAAAAAATCCAAAGCAAAATTTCAAAAAACCGTCACTCACATTCGCTAATACAGGTGGAAAAGCTACACTCAGTCTGGTCTTTAATGATGGACATGTTTTATGCAGCATGTGTTAAATAACAATTAAAATACACATAATAATTATTTACTCAGGATGCATCACCAATGTTATCTGTATTTAATGTAAGCAATTATAAGCTATATATTATGTAATAGGTTGTAAGATTGGAGTTGATAGCCCCTAAGAGCTGTACTAGAATTCTTACTGGAGCTATAATAGTGCTACACAGCTGGAAGTGGAACAATAGCCTGAACAAAAAAAAAAAGAATGAACAAAGAAAATTCTTTTGATTGGTATATGTTACAGAATGCACTGGATGAAAAACAATCATATAATTTCTTCTTTTTTTTCTTAAAGTATCTCTTAGTGCTTCTAACAGCTATTCAACAAGAGATACAAATATAAAATACACGTATTAAAAAATCAATTACAATGCATTGTATTTCCAATAATTTTTCTGTGTTTTTATTCTCATACAGGCCATAAAAGGCCTATTTTGCAAATGCTGTTTCCCTTAGAGGAAAGAGAAATAAAAGCGATCAGTTAAAGAGACTTTAAATTCTTAGCAACTCTTACAAAATAAACTAGAAAATTACCATATCCATTTTTTAGGTGCATAAAATCTAAATCTGAATTTCTTTCACTTCATGCAGGATTATGTTATTTCCCTCTCAGATTTACAATGCATTGAAATCAATGGGAAACTTGATAAAGTCTGGCTCAGGTCCTCTTTATGAACATTATAGCAGTAAGATTTTATGGTGTTTGCACAAAAGCTAATAAAAATAAGTTTTGAATTCCTTTTCCAAAATGATCCACAAACCCATCATCTGATCCATGAGAAATCAATGGTTAAATCAGCAGACAACAATCTTACTATCTGCTTTTGAGCCCAAATCACGTCTACCTACACAGTGAGCCAGACGTGGCTTGTGCAAATAAATGTAGTTCAAACAAATTCAGAGTACCTAAGTCAATTCTACCAGCTGAAGATCTGGCTCAATAATTTGCACTAGTGTTAAAGTACAAGAGTGAATATACACGTATTCACTTAAAGAAATTTTTGCTTCTGCCTGAGCTGTTCTTACCCTACATAATAGCAGTAAACTCATTTTTAATGATTTTGTTTATTGGTAAAGAAAGAAGTTGTCTTTTACAATAAATGTAGTTTTGAAGAGTGCATTGGGCTTGGTAATTCACTTACCTATTTGATGTATTAGCTTACTGGTACCTGACAGCAACGGGAACTGCTATGTCTCAATTGATATGTGCTTTCCACACTCATTTCAGAACCTTGAAGCTGGAAACACTCTCAAATGCTTGTAGTGTTAAAAGCTGTTCATATTTTCTTTTCTCTCATCTTAAAGGCCATAACACATCAGGAGCAGGGCAGTGAGTTCACTGATATTGCTCCTCACTTCCCAGGCAAAATGGACATCGTGTGCTGACCTCCATTGGAGTCATTCTGTTCTTAAGCATCTTCCCTTGTGAGATAAGAATTGGTCTTGCAAGTACCAGCAAGATGCATTCTCATGTGACATGCATTTTTGACATTTCCCTCCTCAGGCAGTCTCTTTTTTTCAGAGTCTCTCACTTTAATTCAAGGTCTCTTTTCAACAGCCAGAAGGGTTAGTTGACACTTCTGTTTACACCTTTCTCTATTTTTGGAACTTAACCATGTTATGTGATTTTAAAATGCAGATTTAAACTAGTCTGCATCAAAGATTGTAATATCTTCAGAAGTTGGAAAAACTTCCCAGAAATGGTTCTGCTTTCTTTGAATTATTTGCAGACACATCATCATCTCTACTTTAACTCCTTAGCACTCACTGATACAAAATTGCCTTAGAGTCAATGTATAAGAGAGCTGTGCAGAAAGACTCCACAGTGAAATACCAGATACTCCTTGAAAACTTATTCTTAGGAGCATGTAGAGTCTACACAAGGACTAATTGGACATTTGCAAAAAAGGTCCACACCAAAATTTCACACAATGAACACATGCTCAGCTACTGTATAGCAATTTGTATTCAGCCACTGCAGCCTCCCTGCTGCAGTGACAGAAATGTTGTTTATTGCTCAGGTACCATTAGTAGGCTGATGTATAGAGACTTCTCTCTCTGCAGAGAGATATCACTGCTCTTCAAGCCAGGCTATCACTGCACAGACAGATGAGGAAGGGCACATCTCACATGTGGTTTTTCCCATTGCACACTTGCATTTTTTAATAACGTTACTTTTTCTTTCTTAACTAGCTAACCTAAAATCTATGACCCTTCTCCAAAAGCATTGAAATATCTTTAATATTACTTATACTGTGAGTTGTTTTTTGCTTGGCCTGTATACAGATACAGATTTATCTCCAATGGCACTATTCTGTGCAGTACATATCATCATGAATCATTTACTAAGATCATACATTTCACCGCATTCCCCATTCAGACCAAACCAGATTCTTACTGGACACTGGGGTGTGTTCCTACAGGGGAAGAAGCCTTGTTCGTCCATCCAGGATGCTCCAGGGAAAAAGAAGATGAAAAAATTCCCCAAATAAAAAAGGCAAGCATTAATTAACATTGTGATCTGAAAATATGTGAAATAGGTTCTTTTCCTGCACAAAGAAAGCCAGACTGCTTGGAATTAAAACCCTTCAAGTAGTACAAGTGAATCTAACACCTTTAAAGTATTGAAGGCTGTTATGCAAAAGCTAATCCTAAAGCTTGTGATGTCTTTTGTTCATTGGCATTCAAACTTTATAAAAAGAGCAATTGTTCTGTGGCTTTCTCATAAACTGTTTATAAATTGATTACTTGGACTTTGTGCAAGTATTATTTGAACTTCATGATAGATCATTGAAATTTCTGCTTTATAACATAAACTAAGTAATGAACAGCAAACAGCTTATGGAAAATGAAAACATGAAACTAGAACAAGTTAGTAAGTTAAATATTTAGAATTTTAAAGCATCTAATTATCGTCTGAATATTCATGACTCTTCTGTTCCAGCAAATACTTACTTGCATGCATATTAATAGACATAATTACTTTTATTATTTGGTAGGTTTAACTTTTATGGGTAGATTACACTATCTTTCTTTGTCTCACATATCATCTCATCTCACAGTTTTTTAGTTACACATACACTACTTTTTGTAATCACACATAAACCTGTATGTATCAATATTTCTCTTCTGTCATATCTCCTAACATTCCTTTGTTTAAGGAGATGATTTTTTTTTCTTCTTCTTCTTTGCAGTCTTAAACAGATAGAGGTTTTCCTTTCAATTTTTTGCTTTCCAAGGACTGAGATTCCCAGTTTCTTTGTTCAGGCTGAATATAGAAGGAAACTGCTTTTGGCCTATCCAGCAATTTTCTCTTCAGCAAGATGACTGTTTAGCTGTTGGCCTTCATTCCTTTGTTTTATGATTGTCATTTCTTCTGAAATGGTGAAAGAAAGAAGAAATATTAGGTAACGTCATGTAGTGAAACCTTTAAAATACGTGAACACATATATATCACAAGTTAATTTGAACAAGTCATGGCAAAAAGATTAATCTGCTCCATCGCTACAGGAGTCCAAGACATGAATTTTTAAGCTAATAGCTTCCAGACAGGACAAGAAACTTCTTCTTATTGCAAAAATAATGAATGTTGTAAACTCCAGGAAAGGACACAACTGTGATTTTCATTATAGAGGCCTAACAATATCCAAATAAAATAAACAAGATTGCAAGTTCCTGTGGCTATCTAATATTTTGGTTCACAAGAAGACAAGAGTAAACTTTTCTATTTTTCTTTCTTTTTGTGAAGACCCATCTTATTTTTCAACAACAGGAAAAGGCTTCTTAATTCCTGGTGGTAAATCATTTGGCCAATTGCTTCAGAGTTGCCTATCTACTTCAAAATGGCATAAGGAAAGACTAAAATGCAAGCTATAATATAATGGACTCTCACTATCAACAACGTTGAAGGATTGCTGAAACGGGATCAGTCCCATTTTGTGATGTGATAATGTATGAGTACAAAAGTACTATCTCTAACTTCCCTACAAAAAAGATTAGCTTTTGTTATGTTTTGTGAGTTGGGTTTTTTTAAGTGCTCAGCACTTTCTGTCCCCTATATTTTCCAATATGTTCTTGAACCAGTGGTGCTGGGATAACAACTCTGAAGAGGTAGTCCCATGGTAGGGATGAAAGTACAAGGTTGCAGTATTTCTCCTTGGAGTGTGAGTATGTGGCAGGAGTAGATTTCACTGGAAACGACTGGGGTACTTGCTTTCTTTTCCTTTTCAGTTACATCTGGGCAAAAAGTTAGGTGGGAGGATATAACTTTATTCAGCTTCAAAACTTAGTTTATGAACCAGAATCAGATTCTGGAAATAGAAGGGAAGAAAATTCTGAGTCACCTGACAAAATGGAGAAGCTTTGAAGGACAATCCGAGCAGTAAGGTTTATTATCAACTCTGGTGGGTTTCCTAGCCTTGTGAGTTAGTTACTGAGAAAAGGAAAAAAGCCTCTAGCAATGAAGTTGGTGTGTTCTTTACATACAATGATGAGGAACTCAGTTTCGCACAATGTGAAATATTTAACTCTGAATTGTCATTCGGAGGATCCCAGCATAGTGTCACATGAAATGAGAGGATCACCTTGTAGACCACCAAACAAAGTATTTGGTACTGGCAATCTGAGGGAAGCACAGAGTTGCAGCAACATGAACATAAAAATGGGATCAAAGTTATGGTGTCTCTTTTCAAATTTGAATATCAATACTGCCTGTGTGATTACAGCTTCCATTTGGCATGCTGACCTAGCCAAATAAAGAAGACATAATTTAAGACATACAATTTTTCATTGATTTTTTTCCTCTGTTATCTTGTGTTACCCAAATCAAGTAGAAAGCTCCATTTCACAAAGCATGGCCTTTGATGACATTGCAGTTTTAAAAAAGCTAGGTTTGAACAAGTAAGGGATGAATCAGTAATGTTTATAACAACAACCCAGTCTTAAAATTCAATTATTGTTTCATTGACTTAATTAAATATTCTGAAGGAATTGGTAATCTCCTACATTCTCCTGAATTAGAGGCATGGTTTCAGAGTTTCTGGTCAGTCATAAATCTTTGTGAAGAAAAAAAATCAAACCCAACAAAAGCAAACAAACAAAATACTCACACTAAATATCTCTGGAGAAGACGGAAGAGAAAACAACATATTAAAAAAAAGACAACAAATCTACACATGCATTATGAAGGCATATCTTTTTATGAAGAGATGCTCTAATCTCATTAAATGTTACTCAGTGATCCCAAGATCAAGATTCACTTAAAAGAACTGTCAAGAGGCTATTTCAAGGGGTTCTAGCAGGAATTCATAAGAGGGTGACAAAAGTGGTGAGGAGCTAAAAAATTATTTTGCATTTAGTTCTTCTGTCTCAGAGGCATAGAGTCAGACTTGCACAGAATGAGCAATATGCTGATTAACATAGGAAATGGCTCCTTTATCAAGACCATTAATTTTTGAGTAAGTGTTAGGAACCACCCTTTGCCTTAGAAGGCAAATCTTCAATGTTTTCTTCTCTAAACCTAGGATACTTATGCTCGATGGTAAAAGGATTGGTTGAAATAAAGGCAGCTGCAAACGGCTTTTTAATCCACAGTGTTTTGAATACACTTACATATAGACTAAGTGATTACTGAAGAAATTATTATTCTCCTCCCGCCCACCACCCTAACTCTTTCCTAAATGAAGCACAAATCCTGCAGTTAGTCTCTCAGAGCTCACTGAGGAAACTGTAAGAGGATCTTATCGTAGCACTATAAACTGCTGCTGGTTTCACTTTTCCCAGGCACAGAAACCACCATAGGTGAAATGTTTTTTTCTTCCTAGTCATTTTATTACCATAAAAAGTTGTCAAAGAAATGCCCACAACCTTCTTCTCAATGGTGAACAATACCTCACATTTGTTTATGATAATATGAATTAGGTTTATAATGTTTTAATTTCCATTAATTACTCAAATCTAATTTAAAGTCTTGTTTTGATCTTCTAGTAAAGGTGTCTCTCCTCCATCCTCTTCTAGGCACAGAACTCTCACTTCTATCCTTTTATTATTCTCTAGTCTTCAAAGTAGATTGAGTCTCTTCAAATATTAAAAAACCAGATCACAAATATTTTTCACTTTCTGAAGGGAGTACTGCTCTATGGGACAGAATACATCCAGACTGCTAGTCTTTGATTTATCTGATTTAACCAAAGTGATTTAAACCAACTAGGTAGCTAAGCCCCACAGGGACAATAGTTCATGCCCCCCTGATGGGATGGGAGGGAGAATTGATTGGGTAAAAGTGAGAAAACTTGTGGGTTGAAATAAAGGCAGTTCAATTGGTAAAGAAAAAACTGTGCACACGAGCAAAGCAAAACAAAGAATTCATTCACCACTTCCCATGGGCAGGCAGGTGTTCAGCCAGGTCCAGGAAAGCAGGGCCCCATCACGAGTAACAGTTAGCTGGGAAGACAGGCACCATCACTCCTAATGTTTCCTCTTCCACTTTCTTCCCCCATCTTTTATCACTGAACATGGTGTCATATGGTATGGGCTATCGCTTTGGTCAGTTGAACAGTTCTGACCTCATCTGCACATCTTTAAGTGTTAAGAGATTTACAACAGTCTGAATAAATCAGTCACATCACATCAGTTTAATCTGAAATATTACTCCATTCATATTGTAGGTTCTCTTAGGATGAGATCCATCTAAACTAAACAAGATAGTGGAGTTAAAGCAAATCATTGGAGCTTTATTTCAAATCAATAGAGACACAGAGAGAGAGAAAGTCACCTCCAAACGAATATTTATCAAATCTGTTTGAGATGAGATGAATCATCTTCTGAAGGTGTTTGTTTTCTCTTGACTGTCAAGGAGTCTTCCTAGTCTAAATTTTACCTGTCCAGGTTACATGAGAAAAATTCCTTACTTTTCTCAGCTACTACGTCTTTCCGACATTTTGCAAAGATTAAT
Organism: Rhagologus leucostigma; assembly: GCA_013397725.1. Taxonomy (NCBI): domain Eukaryota; kingdom Metazoa; phylum Chordata; class Aves; order Passeriformes; genus Rhagologus; species Rhagologus leucostigma. The sequence continues at coordinate 7,429 of VZTD01003091.1, forward strand.
CACTGTTGTCTTCCTCTAACAGTTTTCGATTTCTTTCTTCTTCCCACTTGGTCTGTGAAACTGTGGAAATAGTAATTAATAATTTAAATACAATCTGGTAAGTACACAAAGAGAAAAAAAGATTGACTGGTAAGTAAAAATGTTTGCTGTCTCAACTTTTGAATGGTTACTTTAACAATCTAACATTTTTCTGTGTTTTCTATTTGTTAGTTTTTTTTCTTTCCGTTTTAAAATTCTAGTAAGAATGGCTTTACCACAAAGACACTACACAGATAGGTTTTGAAGGTTTTTGCTATAGTGGTTTTTTTGCTATCCCTATAGCTAGGTATTTTGAAGTCTATGCAATTTAGTAGACATTATGCCAACAATGATAACCTTTTCTGATCCTCAGCTACTGTGTAATTGACATACAAATGCTCTAGAATTGGCGTAATTTAAGAATTATTTACATTAAATTGTCTGTAGTGAAAACAGTCACCCCCTACAAAAAACCTTCCTAATTTCTACTAAAAAAAAAGCAAATGAATCTTTCTTTTTTAAATAAAACAATAACAGAAATAATAAAGATTGTGTGGGTTGAACACTTGAACTTAGTCTTTGCTCTATTAGCAGAACAATATTGTATTAAAGAACACAGTTTTTCAGTCCATCACAAGATTGACTCAAAGGGCAAATATAATTCTAGCAAAAAGACCTATTTAATACAGAAATAATAGCAACAAGAATTTGTACTTCAAATGGAAATAATTTAGGCTTCTTCACAAAAATAGAAAAAACTCTATTGAACAAAAAGCATACCAAAAAAAAAGAGATATAAATTATGACAGGAAAAGAGGCAATGAGCACTACTGAAAAGCAGGAATTTTCATCTGAATATGAGGAAAAACTTTACTTTGAGGAAGACAGAGCACTAGAACAGGATGCCCAGAGAGGTGGAAGATCCTCCTTCTCTGGAGATATTCAAAACCCACCTGTACCTCTGCAACCTGTTCTAGGCAAACCTGCTTTAGTGAGCTGTTAAATTAGGTATCTTCAAGAGACCCTTCCAACCCCAACAATTCTGTGAATAAAAATGAAAAAATATTTTCTATCTAAGAATTCAGAAAATCAGAACAGAAAGGAGCAAGAGAACTGGGGAGGTGCAATGGCATAACTGATACTATATAAATTGTGTCAGATGCTTTTTATTTTATGACCGTATGAATTGATTAGATTTGCATGAGGGGTCTGCAGTAAGTACTACTTTAATACACACTCAGGGTTCCTGGATTTATATACTGAAGATAAAAAGACTTACAGTTAGGTTAAGAGTTAAAAGAGATGAAAAAAACCAAAAAGCCCACTCTGTATAACTTTGTTCACCTTAGTTCACAAATAATGAATTCACAGCAGGGCAAGCACAAAGAAGGGTTACCTGATTCACCTGGGGAAGGTCAGTTCCTCATGTTAAGAGTGCTCTATGACAGCTCAACTTATTTAGCTTAGATGAATGAAGTTTATGCAGACATGTTCTCTTCAGGGTGTAAAATGAGGAAATGAGACAATCTTTTTCATCAGACAGACAAGTATCTGTAGAAACACATTCAGCCTGAAAATTAGTATGAGGCTTCCCAAACAGATGTGTGAGTTTCTGAAGCAGCTAATTACTTACAGTCTTACCCTTATACCAGATGTGTAGGGGTTATCAGTGTCTCCCAGAGCCGTCTCTCTGTTTTACTTTAAACAATTTTGGGGTAAAACAGAGATAGCCAGTAAGGAAGGGACTAAACCTACAATTCCTTCTCTGTGTCCTAGACTTTATGAAACAGCTTCTTGCTTCATAGCCCTGAAATGCCTCCAAAATTTCACCTTTTACAGTGAGGTGCTACAACTAGAAAGATGAGCTCTCAACCATTTCTAGCCTGATTATTTTGGACCTGATGTTTGAGATCACAGCTAGAGAGGTAGAAAGGAAGGTTTGACCCTTCTAAAACCAATATTAATGTTCTTCAGACCTGTACCTTGTGAGAACAATGATCCATTAAGCCCTTTTTACACCCACTGTATCTAGTCTGGGACAACGGATGTTAATGTTTCAGAGGACTTCAGCAGAGGGATTTCTCTTTAAGAGTCTGTCATCTTCAGCACACAGCTTCTAATCTTATTTCCAAAGGACACCCTGAAGAAGCAGTGGAATTAATCTCAGCTGATTTAACCTATTTTATATTAAGTACTTATTATAACAAAATTGCTTGCAAAATATCTGAAAATTAAAAACAGAAAAAACAAATAACAAACAAATGAAACAGGTAAATAAAAATAAAACAAACAAACACACAAAACCAACAAAAAACCAAATAAATAAGCTTATATGATCCATTCCAGGGAGCAGCAGAGACCAACCCTTCACCTCAGGGGTGATGCCTACCCGGCCATCAAAGATCCTTTGCCTAAATTATCAGCGTGATTTCCTAGTTATCTTTTGTGCATCAGCTAATAATAAAGTTTTACTTTTAAGTTATGCATACCATGCTTGCATATTAATTGCACACAGCAAAAGATACTGAAACAAAGTGACTCAGTGTAGAAGGAATACATCTAGAACATCCAGCTCCAGAGGGTAATTGCACCCTGTTTCAGGACTGGCTAAATTGTTCTCTGGAAGTAATTGTTTCCCTTGCTGAACTTTAGATGGCGTCACCAGCATGTTTGAGTTAAATCTCTTTCTGTCTTCTAGAGGCCCACTCATGGCAAGTGTGGGTTAGATAGCGAACAGTAATCCTTTTTGAATCAGTTGAGCCCTAGCGACAAAGGGACAACTCTGACCCTTTCAGCAATTTGCAGGTTAAAAAGCGAAGTGATCAAATTCCACAATAAAGTGTGTAGATTTTATATTTCTTGAACTTATCGGAAAAACTGTTGTGGTGCATTATGGCTGGTTCCACAGCCAGCAATATCATATTGGCCACTGCCATCTCCCCCTTACCCTCCAGTGTTTGGTTCTTCCCACAGAGGGTTCTAGTTTCCCTGATCCCCCGTTGGCCCACAGTATTTCTCCACTCCCATGTTATCCTCTATTGGTCTGTACCCTGTACCTACCAGGATTCAAACCCTATGTCCCTGTATTATTGGTTGTTTCACGTTTTCCCAGCCCATTTGTTAAGGGCATAACAAGCCCTGGTAACGGCTTTTCGGGGCTTCTTCTCATGACCTCCAAGTTGAATAAACCTTCTCCTGCTTTTCCACAGAGAAGTCCCTCCGCCTCATGCCTACCTCCTCGGTACGCCCTCAGCATCGGTGGGTTAGGCGAAACCATGCTGGAACTTCGCCAACCCTCCCCTGCCCTTGCGAGCTGCCTCCATCATCCCCTCCCATGCGGGCGGGTGCCCAACGCTTGGTCACCCTGCTAGCCGGACAGATAGCGTTGCAGCAAAAAACCACAAACAAACAAACAAAGCACAAACGAAACCCTCTAAATGTATTTTCCCAAGATACAGTCCAAAGAGAGAAGTCTCAATTCAATTGTCTGTACAAAGGCATTTATTGCCATTTTGGCTGCCCCAAGAGATTAGAAGCAATCAAGCAGACCTGATAAATTTGGTGCACACAGTGGCCTTTTACTCCTAAAGAGAAGCAGCTGGAAGCTAGGTTGAACACTGCAGGATGTCTCAAGCTACACTTTGTGCAGATGTGTAGGAAATGTCACACTAAAAATCTTGTTACAGGCAAGAAAAAAACATTGAGAAGGTAAGACAACAATTTATTCTTACTGTAATGCAAATCTTTGCAGTTTAGTTCAAAAAGTATTATTCAAATATATTTGAAACAAAATGAGAAGAAACAAGAAAATAAAAAGATAAAGTATACTCCTGTACAAAGCGTCTCAATAATAACAATAACAATAACAATAACAATAATAATAATAACAATTCAGTTAAAAATGCTACACACGCACTTCCTCATTACTGTTCCTTTTCCTCTGATATTATGCTCATATTTAATGGTAGTTACCCTTTCTGGGTACCAAGAGTGTACAGTACTGATCGTCATCACATAGGAAGTGGGAAATTCCAGCAAGTTGTAAGTGTCTTTTACAGGAAGAAGTGAGAGGTGTATGATGAAGTTTCTTCTTCTCCTTCTAGGATTCAATTTGGACTAATTGTCCAACACACTTTTACACCTTGATATTTCTTTGCTGATCTGCATCTTCATGTTGCTTCCAAATTTAGTGTACCAGATGGATTTTACATATGTCGAATGCTTGTTATTCTTTTCTCTTGTTATCCCTGTAACTGTTCCTGTCCAACCCTTATTTCTTTCACTGATGATTGGTGAGTTATTCATAGCCTTGCAATCACCAGTAATAAGCTGTGCCTCCCATCTCATCATCCCGTGCTATGATCTCTTTCAAGGCCCTTGTTATCATTCCAAATATTTATTTCTCTGTGCTACATCAATATATGATGAAGTCATAATTACTCTGTTTTACATAGAATAACTTTCTGCTACTAGTATCTATGTAAAAATTATGTTTCTAACAAATTAATTGCGAAAATCTGATTGTTAGGAAAAAGTTATTTCAGCTAAATCAAGTAAAAGCAAAACCACAGACAGGTTTAGAAAAGCTCAGACAAAAACTGATAAATTTCAGGTCTGAGGCCTTTCAAACTTGATACTAAGCCTGTGGCTGGCAATTAGTAATGGCAGTTAGTAATGTTATGTTTACTGGGTTTCTGGGCTATAGAAATAATTAAGTCATGAACAACTGAAGATGAGAAATGGGAAATAAGCCTCTGAATGACACCAATATTGATATTCTACATTTGCTTAACCTTTTACTGTTCAACTGCCATGATCCTCTCTCCACTGAATATTTCTTCCACTTTTTTGCACCAGATTTTCCTTTATCATATTATTGGTTTTTTTCATAGTTCAGTACACTGAAGGAATCTGCAAAGCATGAAAAAAAACCCCACTCAAACAAGTGCAAGTCAAGAACAACAATATGCATCCAAATTAGAGGGAAACTGGGACTTCAATGTACAGAGGTTAAATATCAGTAAATTTCTATGGAACTACCTAAAGTCTGAAGTGTTATACCAGACCTAAGATAATAAATTCTTTTAGAAAGATCTTCCACGTAAAATTTTCATAGTATTTTTCTTCCAAATATGATACAGAAACAAATTAAGGGATATAAAGGAACTTGTGCTCTTATGTTGCTTAAAATCTCTTAAAAGTCCCTATATATCCTAAAATCCAAATAAGAACAAACCAACCAAAGAAACAAATGAAGTAAAGAAAATTAAGAGGACGTTCTTATTGCTAATGTCAAAACAAATCTGTATTTTTCTTTGCATACTTCTACAGAAATCTGAGTTGTAAAGTTCATACTTCACCCTGTATTTAAAGTAAGAAAAAATAAAATAAAAATAGCAAAAGCCAGTAAGCCAATCTGAAATGGAATGAGCAATGCCCCCCATCAAAAGACATGGTAAAAAAGGCTTTAGAAATGTATGTAAGTGAATTAGCACCATTTCAAAAGATTTAAATTCATAGTCTCAATTCATTCATACAGTGTTTTGATGCCCTTAATTTTGGACAGCAGCATTTGATTTACATCCACAATTTTGCTAAAACCCCTAAAATGGCCTATAATACAAAGGAGGTTTGATGCACACACTGCAAATTACACTGTATGTGCAGTAACATATATGTGTTACAAAATTCTCATATAACAGAATTCTGTAAATAGTTCCTTGTCAGTGAGATTGCTGAGAGGAACTCATCAGGATTTCAATATTTCATGAGCAAGCTATGATTGTGTTTTCTTTACTGGGTAAAGTATGAAGGTACTGAAACAATAATAATAGGTAATGCAAAAAGAGAATGTAATACAATATGCTATTTCAGGAGACATTTCGAACAGATATGTACTATTATATTTTGAAGCTTTATGAATACATTAGAGAGATCTAGTAAGATGATAAGAGGAAAAAAACCCTAAGATATGACATAAGAATAAAAGAATGTCTACATCAAATGAAAGACAGTGGTAAAGAAATATCTGGCTTACGCCAAAGAGTCTTCTTGAAGACATTGTCCTAACTGTGAAAAGAGATTTGCTTTCTCAGACTGGCAATATGCTTGCGGACAGGAGATAATTTTTATGAGGACACTTGAATTGTCATACAAAGATACGTCTTTCACAGACTGACAGAACCAACTAGGTTGGAAAAGACCTTTGAGATCACCGAGTCCAACCTATGACCTAACACCAACACGTCAATTAGACCATGGCACTGAGTGCCACATCCAGTCTTTTCTTAAATACCTCCAGGGATGTTGACTCTATCACCTCCCTGGGAAGCTCATTCCAATGCTCAATCACCTTTTCTGTGAAGAACTTGTAGCAGTATCTCTTCAGTAGTACCCAGTGAGAGGACCAGAGGCAATGGCCACAAACAGAAACACAAGAGGGTCTGTCTGAACATCAGAAAACTCTTTTTTTCTCTGAGGATGACTGAGTCCTGGCACAGGTTCCCCAGAGTGTTTGTGAAGCCTCCCTCCTCAGAGACATTAAAAATCCACCTTGAGATCATTCTGATAAGGCTGCTCTAGATGACTCTGCTTAGGCAAGGGGAATGGAGAAGATGACCTTCAGCTCTCCCTTCCAACCTCAACCATTCTTGTGACTCTGTGGTCTTCTGGTTCTGGAGAAACTTCAGTTAAGCTTCAGTAATTTCTACATCATCGTCCACTCTAAAAAATAGTCATGAACCCAGAAATATTTGTGTTATTAAAACTGGAAAAACAAAGATGGAGGGAAAACATGGCTGCTATCTATAAATATAGTTGCAGAAGTAGCATCAGAGAAGAAAGAAGATCAATGTAAGCGAACAGATACTGCTGGCGTGAGATTGGGAAAGTACATAATGCCAAGAATAAATCTCCATTCCAAAGTAGAGGTAGATTCCAAACAAAATTGTTAGAGTTGTAGTAACCAAAAATAGGTAATAGTACAGTTTGCTGGAAGAGCAGGGAAATTGTCTCGAGCTGCTTCTAAAGTGAAACTCACACATTTAGAAAAATGTGAGACTGACAGTCTCCTAACAACTGACACTTGGTTAGACTCACTGAGAATATCTACACTATTAAATAAAGGCCAGTGAAAAAGTGAGCTCAGAAGCTGCAGTTTTGATTATTATGCACCACACTTGAAAATTTCTACTGCAATAATTTGATTTTAAGGTTGCACAAGGAAAACAGGACAATTCATAAGACTATTTCATGCCAAGATTCTCTGAGCAGAGATAGTGTTTTATAAAAATAGCACAGGATTCAGAGGTCTGAGTAATTATTGAGAATTTAGAGATACCATTTCCTAGTGTCTCTTGAATAAGAAACTGGAGGATTTGAAACTGTCTCTTAAATAGCAAAGGAGATAGTTTAAGGTTCTATTGGGTATGCATGGCAAGGTTTTGGTAGCAGGGAGACAAGGAGGGATGGCTTCTCTCAGAAACTGCCAGAGGCTGCCTCTATGTCCAACGGAGCCAATGCCAGCTGGATCCAAGGAGAAGCCATCCCTGGCCAAAGTAAAGCCCACCAATGACAACAGTAGAACCTCCAGGATAACAGTTTTAAGGGAAAAGTTACTGCAGAACAGGAGTTGCAGCTGTGACAGAAGAATGAGAATATGTGAGAGAAACAGCCCTGCAGACACCAAGGTCAGTGGTAAAGGAGGGAGAGGAGGTGCTCCAGGCATTGGAGCAGAGATTTCTCTGCAGCCCCTGGTGCAGACCATGGTGAAGGAGATGTGTCCCTGCAGCCCACGGAGGTCCGTAGTGGAGCAGAGATCCACCTGCAGCCCGTGAAGGACCTGCAGATGCACCAGAAGGAAGCTGCAATCCTGTGGGAATCCCACACTGGATCAGGCTCCTGGCAGGACCTGTGGTCCTGTAGAAAGACATGAACCCATGCTGGGTCAGGTTTGCTAGTAGGACTTGTGACCCCATGGAGGACTGCTGGAGCAGTTAACAAAGAACTGTAGTGCCACGGCACTATATGTTTCAGCTAGCTTGGTGACCACAAGTGCCGGGCACCCACCCACGCGGGAGAGGGTGGCAGAGGCTGCTCACGGGCACATGGGAGGGTTGGCGAGGTTCCAGCCCAGATTCGCCCAACCCACCAATGGTCCAGGCGCGCTGAGGAGGTAAGAACGAGGTGGAGGGACTTCTGTGTGGAAGAGCAGGAGTGGGTTTAACCAACTTGGAAGTCCCCTGCGGAAACCACCAGGGGGCCCTTACTCAGATATGTTATCCCTTCCAGAGTGGGAGGGGAAAATACAAAATAACCAGTGAGGCAGGGACGTGGGGTTTGAATTTTCGTGGGCAAGGTGTACAGAACCAATGGGGAGTACTGTGGGAGGGGAGGAATAACGGGGGCCAACAAGAGACCGAGGGATACAGAACTTTCCAGAGGGAGAAACCAAATACAGGGGAGAAGGGGAGGAGAGGGCAGCAGCCAGTTATGGGGGGGTGATCTGTATACCTCGCACAGCCCTCTGGGCACTCACACAGCTCCTGGGCTGTGTGAGTATTAAACCAGTGCACCTGCTATAGTATTGCTGGCCAGGGAATAGGCCATAGCACACTGCAACCCTGTAGCTCGTGGGAAGGACTCACATTGGATAAGACAGTGGAGGACTGTCTCCTGAGAGAGGGATTCCCCACTGGATCGGGGGAAGAGTGTGAGCAGTCCTCCTTCTGAAGAGGAAGGAGCATCAGAGACAATGTGTGATGAATTGACCACAGTCTCCATTCCCCATCCCTCTGTGTTGCTGGTGGGGAGGAGGTAAAGAATCAGAGAGCAAAATTAAGCCCAGGATGAAGGGAGGGGGAGAGAGGGAAGGTGCTTTAAGATTTGGGTTTATTTTTCCTTAGCCCACTCTGATCTGGTTGTTAATAAATTTAGCTAATTTCACCAAGTTCAATCTGTTTTGCCTGTGTCAGTAATTGGTGAGTGATTTCTCCCTGTCCTTATCTTAATACATGAACATTTGATTATATTTTCTCTACTCTTTGGGGAGTGACAGAGCAGCTTTTCTAGGCACCTGGAATCCAGCCAAGGTCAAATCATCACAGAACTGGAAGCAGAAGTTGCAACATCCTACACATACTGAGATCTTTTCTGAAAACAAAATTTTATTAAATCTTCAGTATAATACAAGCTGAGGTAATTATCTTATCAAATAAGTGTGTTTGCTAAGGCTTAAATATTATCACTCTTAGATTGGTATAAACCTCAGAACAATTTAAAGCTGACCATGCTACCATGTCTTCCATCCCTCCAGACTGCTTAGGAGTACAGGATTATAACAGCAGGGGTATTAAAAGTCCAATTAGGTTTAATAAGGCTTCAGCTTCTTATCAGTGCTTGTATATTTCTACCATATTTATTTCTGGATATGATTAAAATACCTAAAGCCAAAATCAGTTGAACAAAAATTAAAAAAAACCCCAACAACAAAACGAACAAACAAAAAAAAATCACAAACACAAAGCAACCCCCCAAAAGTCCTGATTGTCCTGGACAAGATGCATTTGCACAGAATAATATCATCAGGGTGTTGGAGAAGAGGAAAAATATCAGTAGGATGCCAGAAAGCTTAGATTCCTATATTAAGGTCTTAGCAGATACATAAGATTATCGAATTTAAATATCTGAGATCAAGTCTGTGATTCTGAAAAATTTACAGCTGTTAATGTGTGAGACTGAGCTCCTTGGGAGACTCAGGTTTTCATTGTGAAATGTCTCAGGCATAAAATTTTCTCTTCTCATACATGCTCATAAATGTTTCATCTTGAAACAGGCAGAAGAATTCACTACTTCTATGTTGACTAAATAGAGTCTATGTCCAGAAATTGGGCATTCATCCACCAAGAAGCTCAGAGATTTCAACCTATTGGGCATAACCTGTACATGAATAACCATTTCAGCTGTACATGGTATGAGGTGACAATAGCCACTTTCTTTTAAAAAATGACTGGAGAGTGCTTCTTGCTTTTATACAAAATTTTTATGAGTATTACAGTTACGCAGCTTCTGAGCAATATAAATTTGGTTACCCACTTCAGTTATAGAATATTTCTTATGAATAGTTCAGCATGATACAGAGATGAAGCACTCCATAAATACTCCCAAAAATATTTCAGCTTTCAAAAAAAGAGTGAAGCTGAATTAGGTGATAAATAAAGATGTGGAGAACATCTGTGAGATGAGAATAATCTTACAGCCCATTATTTAATATACTTGCCTACAAAGGAAAGTCTTAAAACTGTTTAAACATGTAGCATGGATTATTTGTTAGTCAAGATGGACAACAAGATCGGTGTAAGATTCCTAAATTCCATAAAGGAAGGGGATTTAGGATATACCAAATCATACTGCTTGCCCCATATATAACCAGAATCAGCTTCCCAGTCAGCGTGACAGATACTTTGAATATCAATTTAGTGAAATGCTGAATATTCCTAAAAGCAATGTAAGAGACAACATGTGGTGTCAGGAAGTTAAATAGATACGTACATTTCAGCACCTAATAATGTTGTTCATCCAAGTTTTACTGACTCAACTTAGGTGAATCTTGAAGCACACCTTTTTGTATTGCAGTCACAGATGAGATGTGCTACAACTGTCTGCAAAAATCTTTAGACGCATTTGAAAATAGCCAGGCACAGGGAGTTGCAAGCTGTCACTCAAGCTTACATGTCTGTCAGAATGCATACGAATATTGGCTACTATCCCTTAATTTGCTGGGAAAAAAGGAAGAGGTATTTTTCTTTCTCTCTTTTTTTTTTAGAAAGGAAACAAATAGGAACTTCAGAATGTCACCTGTTTTTAATCTGGAATAGTTTTAAATATTTAAATATAAAATTTGTAAAGCATTAGTCACTGTCTAAATGTGAAATGTGTTGTGTTTTCAGTCTTCCTCTAATTTAATGGCAAAGAATATCATGGTAGGCACGTACCAATATATTTATGACGGCAGTCTACACATAATGATCTCAAGTATCCTTCTGATTGCACACTGTAGATGCTGCAGAGCAGGTGGTCCTGCAGGTCAGCTCAAACTCCCTCAGCTCTCTACTTTCCTACAGTGCATAATGGAGTGAACAAAATAAATGGTGTGAAACTACTGGTAGCTATGATTGTACACCATGCTTTCCCATTTTCATGCACGTAAAATCTGTAGGTATTAATTTTTTGGTTTGGCACATGTTGTGGTGTGTAGGTTCCCGTGATGGCATGGCATGCCACAGCCTTCTTGGAGAACACAGTGCGGCTTGCTCAGGGAGAGCGGCTGTTGTGCTTCCCGTGCCTTTTCCGGGCTGCCCCTCGCATGCTTCGGCTGGCTGTAGGCCCCGCAACACGGTGACGATAAAGGAGGCGAGTATGCTCTCTGCAGAGGGACTGCAGAGGATCTTCATTTCGTGCTGGCTCCCAAAAGCAGAGAGCCAGCACATGGCATGGTTCCCCCANGAGGGAGAGAGAGGGAGAGAGAGAGCATCACCTGGCATGCATCCTCCGTTTATCCAGGGAAGAGGGGGTCAGAGAGAGCACATGGACCAATGGTCTCAGGGCACAGGTGTGGTACATGGGCAGAGTTGGGGTAAAGGAACAAATAGGAAAAACTCGAGGGAGTGGCCAGGACCAGGGGTGGGGAAGGGGGGACCCACGTGGAAAGGCAGGCAATTTGGTAAGAAAAGAGATGGGGAATTACAGCACTACAAGCACATACTCTGAAAACAACTGCCAAAACACAATTTGCCAGACAGAAGGGTGTGAGATTGCAGCTTACTGAGGTTTAGATATTAATATGCTTGAGCAGCCCTAGGAACAATGGTAGGCTTTGCACTGTTAAGCAGAAAAGTGTTATCATTTGTCTTCAGAGAATACTTCGAATAGATACTTTGCATAACCTTTTGGTATCATCTTAAAAAGATTCCTGGAAATAATGGACCTCCAGGCTAACTATAGTCAGGCATAGCTATCTGAATGGTGTTTTTCAAAGTAACTCAGTTAGTTAGTTAATTAACTTCCAAATTAATTAATTCAGTTCTATCTGAAAATTAGAATCAAGTAAGTAATGTAAACGTTTATGTCTTTAAGATGAAGCTGTCTATTAGCTTAAGCTAATGGCGCAGGTTTTGTCTAGGTTCAATAGTAAAAGATTTTTAACTTAAAAAAATAGTGAATTACTGTAAGATAGGTGAATTACACTGCGTCTATATCCACATCCATATAACTGCTTTAGCATTCCTGGATCCAGGTGTGCATACTGGGGACCAACTGATTGTGCACAAAAAACATAATGAAACAGACATCACCTTTTTTTCCCATTCAATTTTCTGATTATATTTATATATACAATATACATGTGTGTATACATAAATATATACAACATAAGTATACAGTATAAGTATACATATATATATGTATAATAGATACATATATGTATAGCTATACAGATATATAAAGAACTAACATTTACCTAAAAACTGACTGTTAAAGGGTACCAAAGGTAGAAATTTGTGTATTCAACCTGCTGCCGCTTAATGTAAAAGATACATTACACTTCAATTGGAAGGCATATTTGACCTGAATTGGCATGAAAATTCTGACAGGAAAATAGCAGAAATGACTAAAATATCCTGATTGAATATTCTGGCAGATCTGGCCAGTGAGAGATATTACTGGTTTATATCCTATTTTGTGTTAGATTTCCAATAAAAAATAATGTATGATGTTAATACATTAATTTATTATGCTTTATAAATAGGGACACATTAAATATTAATATGCATTTTAGTATAGGTTGCTTGTAATATACAATAATTACATTATTAAGTTATACACGTGAATATTATAAGAGTGTGTTGGAAATAGATCTAAGTTCAACAAGACAACATAATGAATGATGGTTCAAGACTATCATTTCAGGCAGACTGCTCACATAACAGAAGTGGGGTTCATTTTACTTTGCTTTAGATGTTTAAAGCTCCTCTGAAATTCTGGCGAAGAAAATAATGCAATAATCTTCTCAGCCTTTCAGTGGCTGCCCAGTGTCAACATTTAAGTATGGTGAAGTGAATCCCACCACAAAACCTATGAGAATTGAGTAAAATTACAAAGATCTTATTTAATTATATTTAATATTACTTATACTGCTGACTGGAATTACGTTTTGAAATAGATCTCAATAAATTAACTTTCTAGAAGTAAACTTTCATCTTTTGAGGGAGAGGAGTACTTTTATATGTTACATGTTATAAAAGAGGGGTGTAAAGAAATAGTTAAAAATAATTTTGTAATAAGACACTGAGTAACAAATAATTTTCAGCAGCAAAAATGTGTATGTGAAGAATGCCTTTATCCTCACTCATTTGTGTGGGATCAATCTTAACTAACCTCAATCATCTAGACTATGTTACTCAGAATTCATTTACTAACTGGCAGAAACTTTTTAAAGGTGATTCATTGGCTGTATATCCAATTTTTAGATGGCGAAAACAGTGAATTGCTTTCTGCTTAAGATTCTGGAATTCTTTTAACCAAATAATGAAAATATGCTGGTGGTGACATTTATTTATTTGTTTTTAAAGTGTTTAGAAATCAAAGATGGAATTTTACCTAATATATAACCTATGATGAAACTGTTGTTGATTTAATTCATTATTTTAGGATGCAAATGAATCTTCTTGTGGGCAAAATAATAAGCATAGGTATAAATTTGAGCATATAGTCTCCTTAAACACTTTTTTTCTATTCTCCAGAACATGCAAGGTGCATATCCTTGTATAATAAATCTATTAAATAGCTGCTTTTATACCAGAACTGGCTGCCAAATTCTGGATTAAGAACTTTTTTTGGTTGTTTGGAGGGTAAGGGAAGTGGTGTCTGCCTGTTGGTTTGCTTTGCTTTGCTTTGTTTTTTTCTCAAGCTTCACATGAATATCTATTCCAGAATTAAAGTCCCTGACTAACATATTTTTGGATGGAATGGTCTGCTGGAGCAGACATAAGACATGCAATTGGAAGACTACACTGAGTTGTTTGCAGAAGGTCTCACCCACTTCATCTTCTCAGTCAGGTGGTTTGTAGCAGATGCTCACTGTGACCTCCTCCTCCTTTCTGGCATCTTCTCTGAACCTGTTCCATACATTTGAGCTGTTCCTTTGCATAGAACACAATCCTCCCACCTTGCTTCCTCTTCCCAATTTTCCTAAAGGGCCTGTGAGCATTCATGAAAACCATTTCACCATGATCCTTTGTGACTGAAGCCATAACTGTGCAACTGTTTGTAGGTTTTCAGTTCCTTCTCTTATTTCTCATGTTGCCTACAGTCTGTGACTGGACATCTGTGTCCTTCCCTAAGATCTCCTCCTGGATTAAGGCTTTTGACAAGATGGGGTGATCACAGCAGGCTTTACCCTATAGTCACACCAACTTTCGCAGCATTGAACAGAAACTACAGTTTCCCCCTGTAGACCAATCAAAATAGTAGGTGCCTTATACCTGTACGCCTGTCTTAGTTATAGGGCTTTTGATGGTGCCTGGTCACTGGTGTTAGGTAAATAGGAAGCTGGCCACAAGTCTCTCCAGCTCCTGCATAAATTCCCACTCAGTAGGCAACTTTTCATAGTCTCTTCTGCTTCCCAGCTGCTGTAAATGCTGGGTTCTTGGCACTGCCCCTTCTGTGCTGTGCTCCCCTTCATCTCACACTGTGCCTGTCAGACAATGCATCTGCAAAGACCCTCTGGTGAGAATGAAAGTGTTCTATAACTATCTGTAACACTTGTCTTTTGGTAAAGGAAATGAGGAACAAATGTTTTCAAGACTAAAAGATTCAGAATATGTCTAGGTCTGAAGATTTTGTGCAGGATGTTGCTGTCATTGAAGTCAAAATTACAAAAAAAACCAAACAAAAAACCAACCAAACAAAAAAAAACAACAAAGTGAAATTGAATGAAAATTCTCACTGAATTTGATGGAAAAAGATCAAATCCCTTGCAGACTCCCAGAACTGCATGTTTACAGTTTTGAAAGAGCTTGGTCTTAGGGACAGTCATTTTATCATTTTTTTCCTTTTCAGAGGAAATGCTCCTGTTATGATTTTGAAACAAACACAATCATCACTTTCACTTCACTTCGGCATCCATGGCAGTGAAAAGCTGCTTGGTAAAAAAAAAAAATTAAAATATGCAAGCAATTTTTTATTAACAGTCTAGTATGCCTTCTTAGAGCCAGGGCCTTGAAGCATAAAGTCATAGGACCATATGTTAATTCAGGTTGGAGGGAACTTTAGGAGGTTCTAGTCCGACCTTCTGCTCAGAGTTACAATGGTGAAGTCAAGCCAGGTTGCTCAGAATCCGCCCGTTTGGGTCTTGAGACACCTCCACTATGGAGGTGACAAATGCTCTCTGGGCAACCTGTTCCACCGACTTTTTGTCCACATGGGGAACTCTTTATACGCAGTCCTAAGCTGTCTTGTTTTAATTTGTGTGCCTTGTCTCTCATCCTCCCGTAACGCACCACTGTTAAGGGGCTGACTCTGTCCCTTTTATGACCTTACCGCAGACACCGCTGGCTGTTGTTGGGTCCCCCTTCTGTCTTGGGCTAAACAGGCCCAGTTGCTCCACTATTTCACATGACACCACATCTAAGGCTTCCGTCGATTATTATGTCACAAATCAGTTTTGCCTTGTTAGTGAAGAGGAGATCCAGCTGTGTATCACTCTTGCTGCCCCACCCAGCATCTGAATCAAAAGGTTATGTCCGAAACTGTCCAGAGATCTTAGCAGTTTGCATTTCACCACATTTTCCTTTCCTCTGTCTGGCAGGAAGTTAAAATCTCCCACACAAATGAGGAACTGTGATACCGAGGATACCTCAGGTTTTGGAGAAATCTCATTCACTTTTCCCTATGATGGTTTGAGGTTGGGTGGATGCCAGGTGCCCACCAAAGCCACTCTATCACTCACCTCCTCAACTGGACAGGGCAGAAAAATATAACTAAAGGCTCATGGGTGGAGATAAGGGACAGAGACAGATTACTCACCAGTTACTGTCACATGCAAAACAGACTCAGCTTGGGGAAGTTACTGAATTTATTACCAATCAAAAAACAGAGTAGGGTAATGAGAAGAAAAATCTTAAAACCATCCTCTCCCCACTCTTGTCTCCTTTCCAGGCTTAACTTTATTGCCAATTCTCTACCTCCTTCTCCCTGCAGTGGTGTAGGGAGATGGGGAATAAAGGTCAGTCAATCACATGTTGTTTCTGTTGTTGCTTCCCTCTCAGAGACAGGAGTCCTCCTGCTTCAGTGTGAGGTCCCTCCCATGAGAGACTGTCCTCTGTTAACTTATTCATCGTGAGTGCTTCCCACAGGCTATAGTTCTTGATGAACTGCTCCAACATGGGTCTCTTTCCGTGGGGTGCAGTCCTTCAGGGAAAAGTTGGTCCAGTGTGGATCTTCATAGAATCGCA
Source organism: Rhagologus leucostigma (assembly GCA_013397725.1). NCBI lineage: Eukaryota > Metazoa > Chordata > Aves > Passeriformes > Rhagologus > Rhagologus leucostigma. The sequence goes on from VZTD01003091.1 coordinate 23,955, forward strand.
ATCTTGCCAGCAAACCTGTTCCAGAGTGGGCTCCTTTCTCCACGGGTATGCAGGTCCTGCAAGGAGCCTGGTCCGGTGCAGGCTTCCCACAGGATCACACTCTCCTCTCAGGCATCCACCTGCTTTGGCATGGGGTCTTCCACAGGCTGCAGATGGATCTCTGTTCCACCATGGAACTCCATGGGCTGCAGGGGTACAGCTGCTTCACCATGGTCTGCACCACGGGCTGCAGGGGAATCTCTGCTCCAGTGCCTGGAACACCTCCTCCCCCTCCTTCTCCTCTGCCTCTGGTGTCTGCAGAGCTGTTTCCCTCACATATTCTTATTCTTCTCTTCTCTGGCTGCAGGTACTTCTGTGCCGTAATATTTTTTTTTTCCTTCTTGTTAAATATGTTATCACAGAGTTTTTACCACCATTACTGATTGACTCAGCCCTGGGCAGAGGTGGATCCATCCTACAGCCACCTGGCATTGGCTCTGTTGGACATAGTGTAAGCTTTAGCAGCTTTTCAGAGCAGCCACTCCTATAGCCCTCACCACTACCAAAACCTACCCACACCATCCTGATAAAAACTCTCAGGTTCATATTTCTCCCTTCTGGGGTGTGGAAAAAAGGTAGGGAAAAAAAAAAAAAAAAAAGAGGGAGAGTGAATTAAGTAGGAAGGTTCACTCAGAATAGAATAAAAACATGGAATAGAAATATTTTCCTGATATTTTGCTTTCATGTGAAATGTAGGAGGCTCAGTCCAGCTAGCTCTAATATGAGTACAAGAGCAGACAGTATGATTACCAGAGTGCAGCAGAGCAACAAGTTGAGTATTATATGCTTGTGGATTTTCCTGGATTTTATTAACTTTTCTAGTTTTCTACAGCATGAACTTTTGTCACAGGCTTAAGATTTGTTGCACATTATTAGGTCTTCATAGCAGTGATCAGCTGCCTTTGCTTCCTGGAGTTCTTCACTGACTGTGGGCAAGACCTCTTGCACCACAGGAAGTAGACCTGCATCCAGTGAAAGATTGATTGGCTTTCAGCTGCATTAGTGTGGATGGTAAACAAGTGGTGATATTCTGAAAGGTCTGACATATTTTAGAAACATCACTAGACATGAGTGTCACAGTAGTATGTTGTCACTTCAAGACCTGTACCAATAAAAGACAAAATGCAGTACAGCAATTTTTCTCAATGCATGCAATTATCTTAATAGAGAAAAAAAAAAAAAAAATTTTAAAATCACATTGTTGACAATTGACTTAAAAATTTTACCGTACTTTAACTAGTGGCGAAAATATAAAATATTTCAAATAAATATAGACATACTCATACTTTGATTACTGACGATGTTATATATGTTTAGACTAGGCAGGTGACATTGTAGTCAGTTCAAAACTACCTGAGATCTAACATTTTCTGTAGTTCAAATTCTGTTTATGTTATCCTTTTAAGTCCTGCAGTTAGGTAGCCATTCCCAGAAGCCATACCTTTTTAAGGCAGCACTTTTGAGAATGATTTTATAGAAGCAAGAAGATCAGCATTTTCAGATAAAAAAAGACATTGCCAGAATTACTGTATACTGAAAGCATCACTTACAGGAATTGTTAAAGAAAAGTACAGCTTTTCTCTCTCATGTAGACAAACTCCCAGCTAATGAAATTACCAATATACCTTTGGGCCAGTATATAGGCTAAGGTTAATTAATGTCTTTGTATAAATTTAGAATTTAGTAGGCAACAAAATTCCTCTTACGCCCTGGAAAAATAAAAAGAAAAAGCGGTTGACTTAAAAGCAATATACAAAACCATATATATTGAAATCTGTAGTTTTACTAATTTTCTACCAAATTTTTTACAAAATTAATGGTTTTTACCGAATTACTGTTAGGGAAGAGCTCATATATCCTCTCTAGTCAGATGTTTTCTTGGATTTCTTACTTGATTTTATTCATCTACAAGATTATGATGATGATTGTAAAGGCAAAATTTTCTTCTTTATTCTTAAAATATTTTCAGAGTTGCAACTTTTCATATGTTTATAAACTTTTGTGCATGTATCTGTGGACTTGCATATAGGTATACAGCTCTGATATTAATTAGGAAGCTGAGAGAAAGGTTGTAAATGAATGATCAATCACATGTCCGTACAAAGTATTTGGGGTATGTTCTGACTACCGATTATACATAATCACAGTTTGGCTATGTGCAAAACAGAGCTGGAAGGGGATGGGGAATCATTGCATAAGTTTGGAATACCTATACCACATAGATACTGGTGCTTCTTGGCTGCCAGAAATAAAAGTTGCCAGCTATCACTGCAGGAAAACAAACATGTAGTGGAGCAGGAGCCAAAAACTAATGGAGGAGTGACATTAAATATGGACAGAGACATTAACTACAGGGAACCATATTTGTTTGAAAATGATGACAAAGAAATAGCTCCTTGCATAATGAGATTGTTAATTTCAAGCCTTTCCCATGATTCGTGTTCAAGAATACTAGATGATAGAAGAAAAAAAATGCTATGGAGACAGACTAGGGAAGCTGAGGGGAAAATGGTTTTAAACGCAACCTGTCTTTGAAGCACTTAACTTTGAACTGATCTCTCTGGACCTAATTTTCTCATTAGGCAGAGATGGCTAAGAGCAGCACTCATTAAAGAAGCATGAGATTCCCCAGGGCTATTGAATCAAACTTGAAGTAAAAAATGTCTTAATCATCTCTTTTTAATCTCTGTATTTCACTCTGTCTTTTTTGCTTGCTCTCCTTTCACCCATCACAGCTACATAATTACCAGGTGAAAAGTTTCTAAATCCTGGATTCAAAAACCTAACATGGTATATTTTAAACAGTAAAGCACCCACAGCTTTGTAATCTTTTTTGATAATTTAGGTGAAAGGATGGAGGAAACACCAAAAAGTTGTGTGTTATCTATTTAGATGCCGAATCTGCTTCATGCTGGTTATGTCTATGCTGCAAGGTAAAGGATGTTTACCCCTTCCCTAGGTGCTCGACTGTGTCCTGACTTCACCTTGGGAAAAAGTCTGAGTTCCTATCCATGATCCTCTGGAAAAAGTAAACCTGATGGCTGGATAGGAAGGAATCACAATAGCTGCTATAGCTGTCCTTTTTTGGATACTTCAGGTGGGGGTACATCAGTGTAGGATTTACAGCATGTGACCAATGCACAATTAGGACCTAGAAAAGTTTCGCACATTCTTAAAGAAGAAGAGAATATTGTGTGAAACAGCATCCTCCTGGAAGGCCGTGGCTTCGACAAGTGCACTCCTCACGGGGTAAAGAACTGGCTGGATGGTCAGGCCCAGAGAGCGGTGGTAAATGATGTCACATCCAATGGACAACCAGTCACTAGCGGGGTTCCTCAAGGCTCAGTGCTGGGGATGGTTCTGTTTAATATCTTTATCAATCATCTAGGTGAGGAGATTGAGTGCACCCTCTCTAAGTTTGCAGACAATGCTAAGTGGGATGGGAGGGTTGATCTGCTGGAGGGTAGGAAGGCTCTGCAGGGGGGTTTGGACTGGCTGAATCACTGGGCCAAAGGCAGTGCTATGAGGGCCAATATAGCAAGTGCCAGGTCCTGCCTTTCAATCACAAAAATCTCAGGCAAAATTACAGGGTTGGGGAATAGTGGCTGGAAAGCTGCGCAGTGGAAACGGACCTGGGCGTGCTGGTTGGCAGCAGCTGATCTTGAGCCAGCAGTGTGTCCAGGTGACCAAGAAGGCCAGTGGCATCCTGGCCTTTATCAGAAATAGGGTGGCCAGCATGGTAATGATCGTCTCCCTGTATTTGGCATTGGTGAGGCCACACCTCGATTCCTGTGTCCCGTTCTGGGCCCCTCACAACAAGAAAAGCATTGAGGTGCTGGAGCAAGTCCAGAGAAGGGCAACAGAGCTGCTGAATGGTCTTGAGCATGACTCAGGAGTAGCTGAAGGAAATGAGTTTGTTAAGTCTGGAGAAAAGGGGGCTCAGGGAGACCTTATCACTGTCTACAGCTCCCGAAAGGAGGTTGTAGCCAGGTGGGGATCAGCCTCTTCTCCCAGGGAGCCAGCAAAAGGACAAGAGGGCATAGCCTCATTCTGCATCACGGGAGGTTCCAGCTGGACATCAAGAAGAATTTTTTCACTGAAAAGGTGGGTAAGCTTTTTAGGTTCCAGCACATTGGAATGGGCTGCCCGGGGAGATGCTGGAGTCACTATCCCTGGAAGTGTTCAAGAAACAATTGGATATGGCACTTTATGCTGTGGTTTAGTTGATAAGGTGGTGTTCTCTCAAAGGTTGGACTTGATGATTTGGAAGTCTTTTCCAGCCTTAATAATTCTATGATTCTACCCCTGCTTAAGACAACTGGTGGATTGAAAGAGTCCCTTTCCACTGCTGAACAGTTAGGAGTCAAAATGGGTGAGAAGCTTTAATTGTTTTATGTATCTCTTCTCCCTCTTCTGCATATTAAGTAAAACAGTTCTCTCCAGTGTGCTAGCTAGCATGACTTTACAAGGTTAAAGCAAGCACGGATAAAGCAAACACCAAAATCCTGTGTGATATCATCACAGCAGATATTGGTTACCGTTTCCCTAGAGATGGAAACCAAGTTCTAAATGAATTTACCTAAATTTAGTTTCTTGTATGTGTGGTGGGTGTCTGAAGCACCACAACTGTCAATAGACATAAGCCCTGACTAAAACCTTATCTACTTGCCCAAATGTAGGCATCTAGTGTCATTTTAGAGCCTGTGGGATATTCTTCTCGCCTCCAGATCCGTGAATGACACAGATCTCCTGTAAATTATATGTCATTTTCTCTCATCTTGGACAGATGTATTAGAAGACTTAGGGCATCTCAGGATTGTTTGGCTTCGTGAAAGTAAATCTTTCTCTGGACTGTTATTGATTTTAATACACATTTATGTTGAGAAATACATTCAGTGCTGGTACATTTAGCTCAGTGTGTAGCTGCAGTTTGAGCTGCAGGTTGAGCTCCAGGTGTCAGAGCCCCAGGCAAGAGGCCATGAACTGCTGAGCCTTTGCAGAACAGAGGGCACAGGGACCTGTGGCTCAGCCAGGTGAACGGACAGTCAGAGACACAGCAGGAGCTGATGACCTCAGACTTTCTCACTGAGGCCGTGAGGGTATGGAAGCCCAGGGTTTCCTTTGTTTGGGACCCCTCCTCAGAGGAATCAGCTCAAGGTGGTTTTTTGTTAATTAGTTATTGCACCAAGACAACTATTTTAAAGATCAAGACATCTGAGAAACCTCATGTGATTGTGTGAGTGTGAGGTGTGTAGCTGGGAAGGGGCCTTGGTGCCAGCTAGGGTGGTGCAAGGATCACTGTCAGAGTGGCTCCTGGATAGTCAGACAGGGAAGTTTCCTTAACATTTATGCAAATTTTTCATAAAATCTAAGTGTGAGACTTGAGATGTAAGACTTGAATCCTACCCTAGAAGGCAGTTAATGCAGGATTTAGACTTATATTTGTCATGTGTTGCTTGAGACATCTCAGGCTGAGATAGCCGTGTGAGCTAGCAGTTACAACAGAGGGCTGTCGTAAATCCAGAAGGCTTTTTTATTAGTAGCTAGTAGAGGCAAGACCTATAGCACCTAAAATGGGTCTAGATAGCTAAACATGGACAATTGAGTCCTGTTACTTATTACTTCCATGTCATCTCAAAGTTATTGCTGTGTTCTACTCTGTGGACAGAGGGACGATCCAGCCTGTGAGGGAACACTCTCAGTATGTTTTCTTTGTTCAAAAATTGAAGACTCAGTCTTTACTTAAAGGGATATGTCTTATTTCATTCACTTGTCAGATGACAGTTCTTGATTAAGTCTTGAAAACAAAAAGTTATCTTTTCCATTTTAAAAAATAGGGGGTTTTACCTACTATATATTTATACATATATATGCTTATATATGTATGTATATATATATACATAAATTTGAAGTAGATAAAATAAATAAATATAATACAGGAAATAAAATTTATGGGTGCGTCTACATTGCCAAAGAGGGACAGTGAGTGAGCCTTGATCCTTTAAATTGGACACTTGCTTAGGTGTTAACTCATTTCTTGGCTATTTGGACGAATTCAGGTATTTCATTCCAAGGCAGTAAAAGGCATAGTTCCAAGGCAAGTTAATTCTGAGGAAGACTACCAGAAAACAATGAGCCTGAGACTGCATCAGGCATAGCTTCAAGAACCCTACAGTCTGTCAGTATTACTCACTCCTACTCATATTTTTCTCTTCTTTAAACTGAATTATTTTATTACCAATAAAATGCAAAAGATAAATTCAAAGTTTATTTCTACATACTAATTGTATATGGTCAATGTTGGTGTATGCAATGAAATAAGTTTTCAAATGTGTCTTTTTTTTACATCATATGGTATCTTCAGTATCGTAAATTCCTCATGTTGAATGAGGCCCAGTATTTTCAGTCTGCTTGCAGATAAAGGATAATGATCCAAGTGTCTGCCTTTAAGATTTTTTTTGGTTTTTTGTTAGCCTCAGATCCATACATGGATCATGAGTATGATAATGACATAAGCTGACAATATCAAATAAGTTTGTACATGGTTTTAAAATAGGTAGAATCAAATTACTCTTTCCTGAATTATCATAGAGAGCAGTGGATGTCATTTGTCTTATTCATGGGAGAACTGTCAGATGAGGACACTATGTAAATAGAGCATATACTAAAAAAATTCTACAGCTCTTCTAAAAGTTTTGCAACTGGAAATAAATGGGGAAAATAGAAAAAAGTGAGATGGCTGCATTAAAAAAATGCTTTAGTAGATTATTTGACTAACAGCAGATACGTTTTTTACTTCATGGTTCATCTACTGTCTTGCTTGAGCACATCTGTGTAAGGTATTATCCCAGAAATTATCTTCTTCGCTTGGGAGAGCATTCACACAGATACAATTATTTTTATTTTTCTTAATTACTACTTATGTCTTAAACATTAACATCTGTGTCTTAATTTATTACCACCGAACTAGAAATACTAATACTTGCTCAGCTGATTATTAGGAAGACTAAATTGAATTGTATTAGAATAGTGAAAGCATGCAAAAAAGTTTGTACAATCAAACTGTGCAAATTTCAGCATTACGGAACCACTTGTCCTGGTTTGGTCCCAGACACCAACTAAGTACCGTGCAACCTCTTTCTCACTCCCCCCACCCAGGTGGGATGGGGAAGAGAAAATGGAGTGTTCCTGGCTGTGTTCCCTCTTGGCTTCTTGTGTACTTGCTCACTGGTAGAGCATGGGAAACAGGAAAGTCCTTCACTTAGAAGTAAGCACTACGCAGCAACAACTCAAACATCAGTGTGTTATCAACTTATTCTCGGACTAAATCCAAACCACAGCACTGTACCAGCTACTAGAAAGAAAATTAACTCTATCTTAGTTAAAACCAGGACACCATTTTAACAAAAAACACTATCTTTAAATTTAGGACAAACCACTTCATCTAAGATGAAAGAAAAGTGAGAATTAAGACTTTATCCAGCTAATTACCCTAAAGGTCTGCAGCATAAAACAGAATTAGAGAAGTTATGCTTCCACTACAGTGTTATAGCACTGTCTGGATCCCTCTTTCTCATCTTTCAGAATTAGACTTTCCTTTTATTCCAACTGCAACAAAAATAGAGGACATTCAGTGACATAGCCATCACTTTGATCAAAAGAAACTCAAGATATTTGTTGGCTATGAGACATTGTTTTTTGTACAATAAGTCATTATCTTGTAAATTTAGGCAAATAATTTTTAGTGATAATGACACTGATGCTTAAGTTATAATGAGATAGTTTCAATTCCTGAATATTTAATTCACATTTAAAATACCAGAATTTATATTTTGCTTTTGGGAAATAAGTTTTCTCTAACCCTTGCAATACTTTTTTTCGCTTCGTGAAAGCGTAGGCAGACAGAAGCTGATTTCTCAGGAAACCATGTTGAATGACTAAACTTGAGAAAAAGCTGCATAAACACTGCATGATGAATTATTAGCTCTCTATCACAAGAGATATTTAATAAAATATGTATGCATGATTTTGAAGATATTTGCAAGAAAATGTTCACCTAAAATATCATGAAAACTGAGTTGGCTCAATTAATTAAAATACATAGCAATTAATATGTGCATTGCTATTCGTAGTGCAAAATTAGAAGGTCTATTTGACTGTGTAAAAAACTTAAATTGTCGAAACTTTATAAATATAGGTTCTATGAAGTCTGAGTTTCTAGTTGAAATTAAATTCAGTTTTGAAGACTGAGTAGCATATGTAGTGATTAAAAAAAAGTAATAGAAATATATATATAAATATATTAAAAGTGTTAGCAAATGTAATTTTGTGATAAACATACTTATGAAGGAGGGAGAAAACCATATTGAGGGAAATGTATGTTATTTTAAAAGAAATGTTTCCTTTTTAAAAGCTCCCTGAAAAAAAATTAATTTTCAGATGAAAATTCCTCATTCCTCTTAAAAAAACTCTCCCTGAGGAAGTGCAACTCTATGCTGCAATGTTTATTTAGAAGTTTTGGGGTTTTTTGTAAGTTTGTTTACCTTAGCTCCTCACTTTACTTTAAACCTCAGAATAAATTCTCATTTAAATATTAAACAAATGTTAAAGACATCAGGAGATGGATAGAGTATGAGGAGCCGTCTCTGAAGAATAGTGATGAGCAGTTTGAAAGATTCTGAGTGAGAACCAGAGGCAGAGGCAACAAAGGGAACTTTGTGGCTAGTGTCTATTACAGGCCACCCAGTCAAGGGGAACTGATTGAAAAACCTTCTTGCTCCAGCTACATGGCAAGTGACCTAATCAGTGACATCAAGACTGCAGGCAGCCTGAGCTGTGGTGGTCATGCACTGGAGGAGTTTGCAGTCCTAAGGATTATGGATCAGGCACAGACTAAAGTCAGGACCCTGAATATTAGGAAAGCAAAATTGCAGCTGTTTAAGGAGTTAGTCAATAGGACCCCCTGTGAAACTGCCCTCAGAGCAAGGGAGCAGAACAGAGCTGGCATATCTTTAAGGATACTTTTCATACAGGAGAGGAACTCTCAGTTCTCAGGTGTAAGAAATCATGAAAGGAAGGCAAGAGTCTGGCATGGCTGAGCCAAGATCTTCCTGTCAAACTAAGAGGCAAGAAGGAAATGCACAGACAGTGGAAGCAGGGACAGGTGTCCTGGGAAGAGTACAGGGATTCTGTCTAGTTGTGTAAGGATGAGGTTAGGAAGGCCAAGGAGCACCTGGAGCTGAACTTATCAAGAGATGCAAAAAATAACAGGAAAGGCTTCTATAGGAATGTCAGCCAGAAAAGAAAGGTCGAAGAAACCCTCCTCAGTGAGCAATATAGGCAAACTGATACAAAGAGACAAGGAGAATGCTGAGGTACTCAAGAATATTTTTTTGCCTCACTCTTTGCTGACAACCTTGCTTCCCACACTGCTTGAGCAGGTGGACTGTAAGAGAGGGACTGGGAGAGCAAAGTCCCTCCCACAGTAAAGAAAGATCAGGTTTTTGATGACCTGGTGAACCTGAACGTACATAAGTCTATGGCACCCGATGGAAGGCATCCCAGAGTTCTGAGGCTTATGTAATTGCCAAACCACTCTCCATGATATTTCAAAAGTCATGGCAGATGAAGTCCCCAGTGACTAGAAAAAGGGAAATACTGCACATTTTTAAAAAAGGATAGAAAGGAGGACCCTGGGCATGACTGACCTGTGAGTCTCACCTCTGTATCTGGAAAGATTCTGGAGCATGTTCTCCTAGAGGCTATGCTATGGCACACGGTGGACAGGGAGGTGATTTGAGACAGCCAGCATGGCTTCACCAAGGAAAAATCTTGCCTTACAAACCTAGTGGCCTTCTATGATGGTCTGACTACATCGGTGGACAAGGGAGGAGTAATGGATGACACATCCAGACAGAAATGGTCAATAGCTCAATGCCCACAAGGGCATCAGTAACAAGTGGTGTTCCTCAGAGGTCCATATTGCGACTAATACTCTTTAATATCTTCATCAAGGATAAAGACAGTGGGATTGAGTGAATTCTTAGCAAGTTTGCAGACACCACTAAGCTGATTGTTGTGATTGTCACATCTGAGGGACACTATGCCATCAAGAGAGACCTGAACAAGCTCAAGAAGTGGACTTATGTAAACCTCCAGAGATGAACTAGATGACTTTAAAGGTCTCTTCCAATACAAACTATTCCATGATCCAATGAAAAAGGATTGAGCCAGACTCTTTTCAGTGGCATAAGAGGAGAACAAATTGAACACAGAAAGTTCCCTTTGAACACCAGGAAACAGTTTTTTACTGAAAAAGATGACTGAGCACTGTCACAGGTTGTCCAGAGAGGTTGTAGAATCTCCCTCCTTGAAGATACTCTTAAAGTTGTTTGGACACGAATCTGGGCAGTCAGCTTGAGCAGGGTGGCAGGAGTAGATAACCTCAAGAGTTCCCTTCCAACTTCAACCGTAATATGATTCAGTGATTGTCAGTGCTTAAGGAAATTGCTGAAGTTCATCAACATTTGGACCCAGAACGGAAAACAGAATATCTCAATGAAAATTAAATATATATTTTCCTACTCTTTCAACAAGTCTAATAAAAAAACCCAAAAAAACCCAACAACCAAAACCCCCCAAACCCACATATTTACAGGAAAAATAAAAAACCCCAGAGTATTGTGCTCTTGACTTACTTCTTGTCTTACACTTGTAACTAAGTAATTTTTAGTCATCTAGGGTAAAATAAAATATTTCTTTCTTCAAAGTCAAGTGAATATGTCAACATGAAATCAGTAGAGAACAGTAGAACTCCAGTTCAGTGAAGCTTGATATTTATGTAGAGATATGAGCACCTCAAAAGGGAAATTAAGCACACTCATTTTGGGCACTGCCTCTCCACTGACCATGTAAGGGGTCGCTTATTTCAAAAGCTAAGCACTTCTAGAAAGTTAGATTCTGTTTATCTTTTGCAATTATCTGAAGATTATTGCTCAATAGAGAAAAGCTGCATCTTTTCTTAAAATATATTTAAAAAGCAGCTCTTATGTTCCCACTTCTAAAATATTATTACAGTCCAGTTATTAAAATGTCTCTGCTCAAATTAAGGTACAAATGAGACCGTGTGCCAAAGTCAATAGTATGGATTTTATTTAACAGAAAATGTGAGAGGGAGAGAGATGGGGGTAGAGAAAGAGAGAGAGAGAATTATAGTCACCATCGCATGGGTACCCTTCTTTTTGTGGTCTTCTCTGTGGTGTGGATCCCCAGAGTTTTTCTGGAGGATACACATCTATATGGTCCCAGTCCCAGGTATCCAGAGGTGTATGTGCTATTCCCACAACTTGGGATGGCATGTGAGTAAGCAGTTGCTTCTTTTCCCACAGTTTGCCATAGTGAGAATTTTTGTCCGAATAGGTTACCCAGATCTGTTTCACCAGGCCTGGCATCTTCCTATTGTTGCGTCTGTGCTTTTCCCACAGTCTGTACAGTGAAGTCTTGTCTGGTGTGCTAATTCCAGACCTTTCACCTCTGTGTAGGCCTGAAATTAACATCTTCCCTTTCTCCATCTGTGCCTGTCTTAAGTTAGCTTATCTTTCATGAACTTCCTCCTTTGTCAGCGTTTGAGACAGTTTATTGTGTTCCTTAAGTCCTGACAACAGAACCTACTGGAATAGAACTTCAAAGAAGTCCAGACACAGTCCTTACCATAGAATTTTGCAGCAGTATTGTACGAAAAAATAGAATAAAATGAAACAAAACTAGTTGCATGAATGATATTCTTCTCATCACAGATGTCACTCTCTCCCACCTGACTGCTCAAACTGAGAGAATCAGACTCTGCCTTTTCTGCTTTCTGCTTCTTGCACTCCTGGCTGACCACAACACAGCCTCAGGAGGAGGAACACAGTGATTTTGAAATGTCACTTAGCTGGTGAGGACACCAGTCCTCAAGAGCTACAGAGTAGGAACAGCATGCACCTGTCGCAGTGTGTAATTTGTGCTCGGGTGGGTATGGAGGCTGGGCTTGGTGTTGGTATGGGTACTCTCTGCACTTTGGGCAAGAAGACATATAATGCAGACAGATTTTACAGAATATTTAAAGTTTTGATGGGAATGCACTAAACTAGTATCAAGACAAAAGCTGGACCTGGATGCTTGGCTGCAGTGAATCTCTTTCCTTTTTGTCTGAATGTCTTATAATCTAGTCAAAAGAGCACTTTTCCAAAATATGGGATATGACAGTTTTATTCTCTCTAGGCTGAGAGTTTTATTTCCTGAAAATTTTACACCAGAAGCCAAGTCTTTCACATGCAAAATAAATGCTTTAATCATAAAACATAAATTCATAAGGCAAATATCATTCTGTTAACCCTATGCTCACTTGCCCAACCAGGCATTTGAGAGTTTGTGTGAGCACTGTCAAAAGTTAAATAATTAAAATAATTAAATAATTAAATAAGTTAATTAATACTGAAAATTAAGCAATGTATGAATTTCTACATAATCATTAAATCAGTATTGGAAATGAACATCACTTAATCTGATTCTAGGCATCTTCAAAATAGACCTGTGTCTGAGCTAATAATACTCAGTCATCCTTACAGCCAGGAAAGGCATATGGAAATTTTAGAAGTCTCTCAGTTGAACCATTTTTGAAATCATCTCTTGCATTATAGTTAATTCATCCTTCCATATCTAACAGCTACATCTTCACTGCTGATAAAGACTCAGATGTAAGTGAACCTAGATACATTGCAACTCCATTATTAGAATACTATTTACCACTTAAGTCTGTTTAACTAGTAAAGACATTAGAGGCACAAGCTTTCTGAAACAGAAGACTTAGACAACTGTAGTGCATCTTGAAAAAACCTGCCCAGTCAGAATCCATAACTAAGAAAAGAATATTCAAGTTGATTGAGCAAAGTACAAGGAAGAAAAAAAGAAATGTTAGGATTCTAACAAAATTCTGCAGAAAACTGAAGGAAACTGAAGTGTGTGGGATGGGGTTACTTGTTATTTATTTTGACAACATCTATGTCTTAGTTTTGAACTGTCAACAAGTAGTGCAATCTTGCCATAGTAGTTCTTTTGGAAATGTCTACAGTCTATGCTTTCTCTAGTAGGATTCTGTGAGGGACTAAGTTATACTAAGCAGAATACTGTGTAGTTAAGGTAGGTACATGACATCTTTGGCTGACCTAACTCAAATGGCCTGAGAACACATCAACCATGAACTAGAATCTAACTAAATGCTATAGAAAGGTAATCAAAGAAGTGAAACCAATTAGATTATAATTCTAAAAAGTACAGTTTGAACACTGGGTTCTTTTGTTTCGGGTTTTTTTTTTTCCCTGTAGAACTTAAGGAGGATACCTCATGAAACATTGATAAGCTATATTTTTTTAATGATACATCCACTTTTTCTCAGACAGTGTGACTGAAAAGTGTAAGAGACAACATGGCTTATAGATTGAGTGATTTCAGCCATCAAAAAATATATTTCAATATGAAAAAAAAGGCTCCCTAGCAGGGCCATCCTGTGTTGGAGAAGTTAAAAAAGAACAAATTTTGCCATACCCTCAAGTAAAATAGCTATATGTTGAAGCTATATAGGTTCACCTATGCTAGTTATAGTCTATTTAAAGCTAGAATAAGCCTTGTCCTTATGCAGCCAGTGGACTCCATCTCCTGAGATGCTCCGTGATCTAAAAGTACAGCTGTAAAAAAGACAGTTGATATGCTTAAACACCATATGTGCTTAAGACACCTTGACATATTGGACCCCATAAATGTAATGCTCTGTATGTTTATGTTGAAAGAAGATGAAGGCTTGCTGCTGAACATAATTCCAGCTCAGAGGGATAACCAGAATTTGAATCAAACCTATAAAAAACAATAATTCTTTTCAAAGACCAACATGACAGATCATGATCTGTAGGATTATTTTATTTTTCTGTAAACTTTATATACATATGTTCAGACTATACACCTACACCATACACACTGGTCTTAACATTTATCCTGAAAACAATGGAATTAAGGGAGGCTTTTTTTCTCATTATTCTGAATCTGTTTAACTACTGTGAATTTTATCAATTCATCTTAGCAAGCTGAGATGAAGTATTTTTATGTAGTTGTGATCTTGTGTGCATGTGTTGCCCTGCAAAGTGGAATCTAAAATATTTTCTCTCAGTGAGACTCCTACTGACAATTACCTTCTCTATCTGGATTCTTATTTTTACAAAATATACAGAGTTAATTTCTTTCAGAGTTTTTGCCTTTCTTTCAAATTTCATAAATAGCAGACTGTTAGTTCAGAAGATACGAGAGCGAAAAACATAAAAATCCCTGTGATTAGAAGCATTGGTAGTAAAACATCCACACAATTAATTAATGGCCTCCACACATTCTAGTATTTACATCTATTGTCATTATGGCTCCTTGGGTTTGATCCCACAAAATTCACATGCAGAGCAAAGTGTGCATTAACAAGTATAATTTAAAGTCCTGCAAGCACAAAGGAATTTATATTAATGAGAACCCTGCTGGAAGTCACTGCTGAGAGCCTTAGAAAAGGTAAGGCTTCTAAGAGGAACCAGAACACAAACATCCTATTAGCATGAGAAAGCTTTCTCTTTTTCTTTCTTTTATTTTTTTTCCCCTGTGTGTGTGTGTTAGTCTTTGCACTCCCGTTTATATCTACAGCTATTGCTACCCATATCATTACCTGAAGGAGTTGTGTAGATTCCCCCGCAGCACACATTCAACATGTACCTGATGACTGATAATAAAAGATACAATTCTCTATTCTTTTTAGGCTCCTGCCTTATTAGACAAAGGGGCAAATCTTTGTATACCTATGCAGAATAAATCAATAACAATTAAAGTAATTATCAAAAACTACTCCCCCACCCCCCAGTTGAGATAACCCTCACATTCACAGCCAATATCCAGCCAGTTCTACTGTGAAATTTCTTCTCTCCTTCAATTCACTTAACTGTTTTAAGTCTAAATTAAAAAGAAACAGATAAAGTAAAGGTCATGATCAGCCTTTGGTGGTTGATCTGTTTTAAAATAAAACCACACACGAATACACCCATCACAAAAAATAACCAAATAGCAAAATACAAAATGAAAAATAAAACCCCCAATAAAGTCTTTCCTAAGAAACAAGACTAACAGTCAGCAGGTTATAGTAGAGCAGGCAATATGCACAACTGGCTAATCATGTGGTGGCTTGTATATATTATCAATAAATGGATTTTGCATGAGGCTTTTCTTATACTTGGGAAACTTGAGGAGAATTTCTACTCCTCAGAATGCCTAGCTATTAAATGAAATTCTCTATTCCCAAATCTAAAGTTTGTTGAGACAAAATTGAATTGAGAAAAATATCAGTAATTTAAAGAATAAAAAGAAACTCAGAAAAGAATGGTTGCGGTTATTGCATAACCAACAAAATAAGATTCTGAAATTTCAGTTAGATGTATATTTTTTAAAAGCATAGATGTGTTAAAGAATGAAAATGGTCTCCCAATAATTTAAAGAATCCTTTATTTTAAGATTGCAAAGAGTAAGTCTTTTAACAACAATCTGTTTTATATTATATCTGAATTTATGTTTATTGGCATGCTCATATACTCCTTAGGTCATGATGAACCCAGAATTTCTGAAGAGTTAATTACTCGATCCTTTTCAATTGTGAAGATTTTTCATCCTTAAATGAGATATTTATGCATTCAAATTCAGTCTGGATCATCATGTACAGCTGCGTTTTGGGTGGTTTCTTTGGGAATATAACTATTATTGTGAGGTATGTTATTAATTAATACCTTCACTTTTTAAAAAAGTCATGGTTGTTCATATATGGCTTGGGTATAAGATCTTAATGCATTCTCAATATGCATAAAATTTGAGGCATATGTTCTTTCAAATGAAAGATTAATTTCTTCTTTAGGAAACAGAGAGATTGATAATGAAGCTATATTTCAAGAAGGATTTACATTTTGAATTCTTTTAACTCATAATCACTTGCAAATTCTCATAACACTTATCTTGTCCTCAAAGGAAAGACCAAGATATATCTCTAGGCACTAATATGTCTAATTTAAGACATTGTCTTATTCAGAACAGACAGTTCATATAGCAAAATAGCCACCTCAGGATAAGAATTAACATCTTCAGAACAGCTGATTCTTTCCTATCCTCCTCCATTGAAAACTTAGATGAAGTATCTGTTAGTGAAGTGCCTCAAGTTAGGCAAGATGTATCTAGTACTAGGGTTCATGGAACAAGGTCAAACAGTACATCATTTTTATCACCTTTGTAGAGATTCTGGTGAAAATTATGGTATGAATTTTGTGATGAAATATGAGAAAAAGTTAAAAACAAGACCACTTATCTCATCTGAAAGGTTTAGACATGTCTGAAGCGCAGTCTTTGAAAAACCGCAAATATTTGTCAATGTTGTTTTGCACACGTGGAAGACAGATAAATATAAATTTTCAATTTGCAGATTTTCAGGGGTAGCAGCTCCCCAAGTCTGAGGTGCTGGGAGCTATGGGATCAGGATCAGACCCAGTGAGGAAAACAGGGTCAGACACAGCCCTGGGATATACATGAAGGACCACAGGGACAGGGTTGTGCAGGCCAGTCCAAGAGGTCAGCCCACTTATGGAGTCTGGCTCAGTAGGGCCAGGCAGGGCAGGGCTGCACTACAGCCCAGGCAGGGCTGCACTCAGCTGAAGGCTGAGTTCAAGGGCTAGGGGTGGACCTCAGCTGTGACCATCCTGCAGTTCTGCCTGGGAGTCTCTTTCTGCCACCACTGGCTGGATGGGGTCCACCCCTGGATGCACTTTGGCTCTTGTTCTTGAGCCGCCAAAAACAAGCCTCTGCAGAAGGCTGGGATTGAAATACTCTTAAAAGGCTTCCAGTGATAAGCTTTGGAGATATAGCCATCTGTGCAACTCTGTCTTCTTTGGCATTAGTTACTTCCTTTTTCATATGGTCTCCTTGACAGGTAAATTCATTTTAAAAAGGACTGCCCTCAAAGACTCAGACTTCTTCATAGTAATAGAAATTACCATTTTCATGATTTTCACATAATAAAGCACAACAGGATGCTCAGAAGAGTCTCATTCAGTAGTTCTTAATGACACTGAATAAGTCTAAAATTAGGTGCAACTCTATGAAAGCATCAACCATAAAATGGTTCACTGTCCATCATACATTATAAGGTACATCCTGATACTCTTTAGCCTATGCAAATTGTTTCCAAAATAATAAATGAAGTTTCTGTATTTGGCTGTAACTGTTAATGAAGCAAAAAAAAAATTAGAGATATTTATTGCAGCGTATTCCACATTTCGAAATTAATATTGATGCCTTTCCCTGGGTTTAGGATTAAAAGCTAAACATGGTTAGAGGGGGAAAAGGGTTGTACCTCAGTATTTATTTAAGGATCCTCTGGTGCACCACATCCAGGTAGAAAGCACCCCCGAATGCACACCGAAAGTGCACACCCGAAAGAGGCACACCAGGATGCCCACCCCAAGATGCACACACACGATAATTCGCGTATACAGTTATAGACCTTGCACATTAGCATATCTATCAAAGATTCCCCAATGAGAGGCTCAAGAGAAGCCCCCATCCTGAGGAATGTTCCCCCTGAATGGGCCTATCTTGGTTTACAGAATGTGTTCTGGAGAGGACCTTGGCGTCTGGGGCTTTCTGACCCAACTTCAAGGTTTTCAAGATGTTTAGTCTCCTGGCTTAAAGGAACTTTGGGTCTAAGCTAGTTATCAGACTTGGGGAATTACAAGTATGTGGGCTAAAAGCACTAAGGATACATGCAAAGCTGTGTAAAAGGGTATGTGGAAGGGTATACGAGAGGGGTATATGAAAAAGCAAAAAATCATCATGGCATCAATATAAATGAAATCTTCCATTGTTTCCTTATTGACTGTCAAAATTTTAAAAGTAGCTGTTTGGTAACTTATGTGGTTTATACTTGTCAATGCTTGTACTTTGAAATTTAGAGGCAGCATAAAGAGTTCTTTCTTATATATTCAGCTTTCAGGGTAAAAATATTTAAAGATTAAATAACTGCTATTTAATTGATTTAAAATCATGCATATTCTCTGTGGTTATAAGTCACTTATATTTCTGAAATGGTATTCAACAGTAAAAGAAAAACTCTCAGTAACAACAATAACATAGTTATTGTAGCACTCTGGCTTCTGAGGCTCCTGTTCATTTAAGAGTGAAATTACTAAGACGTTTCCATTTTTTTCTCTTTTTATTCTTTAGCTAAATAATAAGAACACAGGGATAATGCAACAATTCTCTAAGCAGTTCTCAGGAAATTTTCTCATATTGATGAAATGAGAAAGAATCCTAACTGTGATTTCTATAAATGCTATAATTGTTGACATCTACTTAGCACAGTTGAGTTTACTGAATCATAGAAGCTCTTTCAAAAAATATTGTATTGGTCTTAAGTCAGTGTTGTCATAGTTTAACCTCATAGGCAGGTAAACAACACACAGCCATTCACTCACTGCCTTACAGAAGGATGGGGAAAAGATTTATAAGTGTAAAAGGGCAAAAACGTGGATTGAGATAGAGATGGTTTAATAGAGAAAGACAAAGTTGTACATACCAGCAAAGCAAAAAGAGGAATTAATTCAGTACTGCTCTCAGCAGGCAGGTGTGCAATTATCTCCATGAAAGCAGGGTTTCATCATCTATATCAGCTACTTGGGAAGATAAAGGCCATGACTGCTAATGTTAACCACTTCCTCCTTTTTCTCCCAGTTTTTATTGTTGAGTACAATGTCATATGTGTGGAATACCCCTCTGGTCAGTTTGGGTCAGCAGTCCCAGTTCTGTCCCCTGCCTAACTGCTTATGCAGCCTTATCCTATGTGGGAAACCAAGGGGTTAAAATTTCCACAGGCAGTAATGGATTTGATTTACAGCCCTGGAAAAAGCTGGGGCTGATGTGATAACAAAGATATAGAGACTCCAAGAAAGAGAATCACAAACCTATGCTCCTATAGCTATAAATAAGAAAACATATTGAGTGATAAGATGAAAGGTTTTAAGTATAGTAATGTGATTTTATAGTTTAAGTTAAGAATTTAAATGTTATAATAGAAGTATATGAATGTACGTGACTTAGCAGATAATTGGTTGAAAATAGATGCATTGCAGTAAAATTACCAAAGGTGATAGGTTATCAAGTCAAAACAAAATTTCGTGTTAATTACTTATTGGACCAGAAAGTTATAAATTGCCATGTAACCTTGAAACTCGTGACTATCCTTCGTTATGGTGAATTGTTACTAAACCTCATGGACTCTGAGACTGATGCCTTGTTTGTTTTTTAAGTAATAAATCGTGTATAACCGTGATAGTCCTATCTCTTTAATAAAAGTTTTGACTCAGAAGTACAGAAGCCAACAGAAGCTTACAATCCTACTTGCTAGTGAGACAGCACGAGAAGAAGCAGAAAAGGCCTTGATGCTGTGTAAGCACCGCTCAGCAACAGCTAAAACATCGGGGTATCATCAACATTGTTTTCAGCACAAATCCAAAACACGGTCTTTTTTGGGCTACTATGAAGAAAACTATCTCATCAAAATCAGGACAGGCAGTTACAATACTTATAAACATTAGTTGATATTAATAGATGAATCTCATTTTGTGTCTTGCCATCCTGCCTCCACTGGCAGGGAAAGAGTGAATATTTCTCAGATACAAACAGAAGTGTATTTATTAAATGCCGCAGTCATTCAAAGACAAACAGATGGCTGCTATTCAAGCACGGAAAAGCAGTGATTATACACATCTGTACAATACCAATAAACTCTAATATATCCGGAAGCAATTAACTGCTTTTTTTAGAGTAAAGCAAAGAGTTACTCAGAACAGCTTTCATTTCATTATTTGGTCAATTTTACATAGGAGTTCTAACTATGCATAAATGATTTTCATAATAGTGAACACAGTAGGCTTCAATGATTGCTTACTGTGAGTTGGAAAATGTTCACGTGGAAGAATATTATAATTTCTTTCCATCACAACCCCGCCATTTCTCTGATTTGCTGTTAATAGGAATTTGAGTCAAGATCACTTTGTACAATTATTGTCCAGTTCTCTCTTAGCCCTTCACTGGACTGACATGCCATAAATGTTAGCCCTAAATCACATGTTGTATGTCAAGCTGGAAATATACATAGGAGATGGAAACTGAAAGCTCTTGCCTCGAGACCTATGCTCTCTTGTGAATTCTAATGTACTGGTATCTATGTCTGCTACTGAACTTGAGTTTCACAGTTCACAGTACTGAAACAAAAGTTCAGCCATCTGGACAGCTATGTTTATGGGTTATATTATGCTACTACATTCCTGTGCAGCTTTTCCAATCATCCTTTAAACAACTAAATCCTCTCTCTAGAACTGACATTCATAGGCAATCGATTGTTGTTTAAGTGAATTATTTTACTTTGCCTAGCTAACCTCATTTGTGTTAACATCCAGCTGACTTTTACTATCCAATCCAGCAATGTTATCAATTCCTAGATTTTGACTTATATCCAAAAAAGTATGTCTAAACAGTGGACTCCAGCTGCCCACTGTCTTAAGCAGTTGTCTCTTGGCTCCATTTTGGAACATCCAAGTGGTTATGTCCAGAGAAAATTTGCTTTACACAGGACTAGCTTTAGTAATAGAGATGTAAGGTAGTCTCTCTTAATTGGCCTTAATGCTTGAAGGTTATTTGTTCATTCCTAATATTCTTTTTCTTATCAGTCATACAGTCATGGAAATCAAGGTCAGCAGAGAATATCACTTCATTCAATTTGACTTTATGAATATAATACACTTTATATTTTGTGCAGATATTTGGTACTAAGCACAGTTATATTGGGTATCTTTACTTTGTGCTTGAATAGACAGACCAGATTTCTTTTGCCTGGGTATAAGACCAAACCTTTGGTTTAGAAGCCACCACAAGACTGTGCTAGCACAGACCTCTGAGAGCATGCTGATTATGAGGAATTTCCTTCTTCTCTAAAGCAGTGACAAAGCTTCAAAAACAGATGTGACTTTCATCCCATTAGGTATAAGTCAAGCCAAAGCAGTGCGTGTCTGTGTGTAATGTTTCAGGGGTAGCAAAAATTCCTGATTCTCTAGTAAGTCACTTATATTTTTCTAGTCTAAATCCAAATTATTTGATTTGTTCTGAACTATTAATCTGATAGGTCTTTTCTTAATTTGTTACTTTGCTTATTTTTAATAGTTCTATAAACTTTGAATCACTTCTAAATTTTCTAAGCAGAGATTTTCCAAAATGAAACCAGGCATAACTAAGCCCAGCAAATGATTTCTCAGAGCATCCATGAGAGCAGGACATCTTCTCATTATAACAAGGTTAGTGGGAGTTTGACAGCAAGCTAGTTTTTTGTCTCATCTAACACACATACTTTGAATTCCACCTAATTTACACTTTTAATACTATATAATTGTGAATCCTCTGATCTGTAGATATCCAGCTATCTTGTCTTCACCGTTGCTTCCATCAACAAGATATAATCCTATAGAAAATAAAATTACAAACATAAAAAAAGCCTAAAGACTTTAAATTAATCTTTAATAATAATATAAACACACTTGAGTAAATTAGCATTCTTCATCTTTCTACTGCATAAGTGTTTATATGTCCAAATTAAAGATTCTATTATATTATTTAATTGAACTATGACTAATTATGTTAATATATGTAAAGAAAAAATACTTTGTAATGCAAAAAAAGGAAAGTCGGAAGAAACATACACCAAATACATTCATGGAGACATGTTAGTTCCAACTGCATTATTTTTCTATAGGATATGGGTGGGAGATGGAAAGGGAGAACTGAAAATCAAATTTTAAGTGTTTATTGAGTTCTGAAAGACACATTTTAAAATCTGAAAAAAAACAACAAACCAATCAAAAAAAAATACAAACCAAAAAAACAAAACCCCAAAAACCCAAAACCCCACCCAAACCAATGATGACAACAACAAAAATAACAGCCACCAGCACAAAAAAACCCCAAACCCTTAATCCCACATCTTGCAAGGAAGAAGGAATATACTGTAGTAGATATTCCTGATAGGACAAGTATACATAAAGAAATTGAAGCTTCAGGGGTAAAACCAGCAGACCTTACAGGAATTTGGTTTTGACATACAGTAGTAAAAAATAAGGAAGCAAAGAATGGCTGTCAACATATGCGTAATATTTTACATAATAAAAATGCAGAGACAGTAAGATGTTAAAAAAGGGTCAGAATCCGTACAAGAAAATGTACGCAGGATGGACAGAGAGAGAAATTATTTCAACATTAAGCAAGCTGTGCCTGATCAGTGCAACTGCTTCTCTGTAGCAAATTCTCCTTCACTTCCAGCAGAGAAAACTCTGCCTTTTGATTTGCCCCTCAGCACATTTTGCAGAATGTATGTAAATATTTACCCGCATAACTCATACTGTCAAGATTGAAGACACGTATAGGTATGCCTGGGGCACAAACAAGCTTTCCAGAGGTGTCGAATGTAATCTATGTAATGCTGCAATCAATTCTGAAGCAATATTAATTTACAGGAAGCCTATCTTTCAGCACTAAGAAGCTCTCAATTACTTTGAATAAGTGTGTAGGGACACATCAACTTTTCGACACTTAGTAGTACCCTTCTGTTACTTTATAATAGTATCATTTCAATAAAGATACAACATGGGGGACAATATGAAATGGGAACACAATAAAGAGCTTTGATTGTGAATCTATTAGATTTTGGACTACAATTCCATTAAGAACCATCGGCATGTTTGGGCAAATTGGAAATTCAGTCAGTATCTGCTTATCAGGATATCTGTTCTGTTGTTCAAGGAAGATGCAAAGTCTTTTTTACAGAAATTGTCATGAGATTCCCATAAGAAATAAACCTGGAAAAGGTGCTACTTATATGCATTACTTAGAACTTAATTTTTAGTTTATTCCCTAGTTCTTATCTGTATACTTTTCCAAGTGGATTTTTCCAAGACAACAGTATTCAGCAATAATAATTTCCAGTATAATGAGACTAAATCTAAACTCTGTGAGTATAAACTGATGGACTGCTTTGGGGATAGGCACAGGCTTCCGGCACTTTTTTATTTAGTATTATAGATACTGTCAAAGAGAATATCTCCCGTTCTGATTCTCCCCAGCAACTAAATGAATATGTACATGTGCATGCTTATGAACCTGCTTGAGTTTATAGACTGTTGAGAGGAATGTATTCCCTTCAGATCCCATGTACTCTGAAATTCAACACAGAATAATGATGTAGCTTCACTAAACTACTTGACATTAACTTAGAGGATATAAACTATCAACATCAGTAATATTTTGACATATTTGAAATTCAAATCATTGTTGAGGGAAACTCATGCAGAGTTTTATAGATATTTATATCGTGATACCAGTCTTTCAAGTTATACCTACTGGATAGGGGACAGAGCCCATAGTTTATGGGTTTCCTGTAAGGCTGGAAAATACAACAAATAAAGACTCATATTTCAGTATTAACTGAACAAGGTCTTACTTCTATGTCTGCCCTACAAATCAAAAATAACTTAGGTAGCTCATGATCTAGGGGAATAAAGCAATCAACTGGGTTTATTTCTGGCCAACTGAAAAACATGCAATCCTAATAACCATATTATCTAATATTACCACAACACATTAAGTCATAGCTAGGTCACAAAACCATTGTCTTGGCTGAAGTTCAAACAAAAATATGAATGTTTTGGGATCACTGAGGTTGCAGACACATGAGCTTTCTTGAGCCCAGGAAAATTCTGCCTTTCTGTTAAAATTCTCAGTAGTCCAGTCCAAACTTCCATTCTAATTTAGTTATACGTAACTGTAACTAGTAATCCTTTCTTATTGACTTTGAATACTGTAGGCAAGTTTCTTTTAAACAGGTATTGTACATTCAGCTATGTCTCAAAAGTGAGTTTACAAAATTTAAGGAAAAAATTTTGAAAATATAACTGAAAAGAAAATAAATCTTTTTGCCTACTTTCTCTTTCCCCAGCCTTTTCATGTGAACATGAAACCATTTTACGTAACACTGGTTATGAGTTTTAAATTCCCCATTTTGGCTGTCTCAAAAATTAACTGTGTCCACTTTTTGGCATCCTAGACTCATATCTGAATAGAAATCTGGTAGAGTTTCTTGCAGTGCTTCTTCAACCTGTAGCCCCTGGAGTCCTTTGTTTTCAAAGGAAAATGGTAGCTCAGGTCTTTACCTAATGTCAGATGTTGTATGCAAATCTTAACTGAAAGCTTATGGAATAGTAGCAGGTTAGAATAGTAATAAGTTAGAGAAGCAGATAAAAACCCCCAAACATCTTAACAATATTCTCATCAGATACATATGTTTCAAAGAAAATGAAGATATCAAGCCCAATCAAGTTTCCTGAATCTCTTAGACCTGTCAGATATTCAAAATTTAAGAGACTGATAACAAGAAAAGAATCTGAACATATTGTCTTTGAAAAAAACCAACTCTTTTCATAAATATTTCTGGAAGACGTTTTTTTACACCATAAAGAATTACACTTACAATAGATATTGGTGAAAATAAAAAGAACAAAAATCTCATGTTTCGTTACTTCCTAATGGTACTCGTTCTTGTTTATAGCAGAAAATATACAGCTTGTAGTGACAGTGCCATTAGTTAATTTTTCTTTTGTTTTCCCCCTCTATTTGTTAATGTTTCTTTTTCATTTGCTGTAACCTAAATGATTTGGTTTATATTGCAATGTTGTTCAGATTCTCCTAGATGAACATCCCATCATTGATGGTAATTGATGTTGGCTGCTATGCAAATGCTAATTTGGTAGCAGTCAGTGTCAATCAGTCCTCATCAGTTATACTCACAGGAAATAGGTGGTGGTCATTGTGAAGACTCTAACAAGTAATCAAAGCTACTGACAGAAGGGGAAACTCTTAAAATACAACTGTGCGTGTACATTCTTGGTCTTTTTTCCTTGTCATGCTCATTTAAGCTTTATAAATTGGAGTGATATGTAGCAAAATATCTTAAACTCAGTATGAAAATGTCCTTGTCTCTCACGTGCAAAAAGCAAGCAAACATCTACTTTTGAATTTTAAGAAATCCAGTGTTAAAAGTATAGTCTTCTACAGTGGCATTTTATAGTCAAATGCTTAATTATTAAAAAAAACCAGACCTCTTTCTTCTAACATTGGCATTGCTAGTACTACAAGCATTCTAAGTATCTGTGCCTGTAGGATTTCCCTAGCAGAAAAAAAACTTTTTAAAGACAACAATAAATGACATATTGGAAAGATGGAAACACCACAAAAATATGCATGAATCCACCAAGCAATATTTCTGTGGTTTTATTCACTCCAAATTGGACTAACTGGAGTTACTACTTTTTTGATAGAACAATGCTAGCCATCATAAAGAATAAAAATTTTCACTAAGAAGATGTAGTTCTTCATAATGCTGCACGGCCTTCTGACAATGTGATGAATACTGATCTCATTTTAGAATGTCTACTAGTTTCTTCAATCACCTGAGGTAAGTTAAGATGAAAACATGAAATATTATCATTTACACTGGGATTTATTTCCATCATACTGACTGTGTAAACTATTCAAATTACATTTAAATTGCATGGAGAACTATCAATAAAGCAAAAGAGGTCTTGGGGCTTGTGTGAATGCTTTTCACGATTTTCCTTGCAAATTTCAACCAAATATTCTTGCACATTTATTTAAAGGCCTCTGCCTGTTTTACTTCAATTGGAGGTAGTTCCTACAATGAACAAATTCCGTAGCCATTACTGAACTTTGTCTTGGTTTGTTGAGACTGGGGAAGAGAAAGACAAGGGGGTTTTAATTGTGGTCTTCAGCTACCAGATGTGTGATTATAAGAAAAAAGTCAAAGTTTTCTTGGAGGAGCACATTAAGACCCAGACTGTGCAATCTCCACCCTTGGAGTTATTCCTACTTCAGCTGAAAGAAGATTGATCTTACTTTGTTGGTGCTGGGTGAAGCAGTAAATTGGATTGATTTATCTCTCCCTTCAATACTAAGACATTAACTTTAAATAAATATCTTTGAGAAATGGAAAAAACCCCATTCTATGTAAAGGATATTGATTTAATAGTTTTTAAAGATTGTTTGGGTTTGGTGTTGGTTTGGGGGTTTTGGGGTGGGAGGGTGTTCTTCTCTTTTTCCCTTTTACTTTTAAAATGAAAACTTTGGCTGAAGTTCAGCAGGATTTTCATTCCAGATGTGAATGCATCCAGAATAAGAAGACAGAAGAAGACAAGGAGACTGTATATGCTGGTAAACAAAAGAGAGGGAAAGACACGAGTCTTTGTGAGGCTAAGAGAAGACTATCTTCTTGGTGTGGTTTTTGTTTTGTTTTGTCTTGCAGTCCAAACACTTTGGTGTCTATAAATGATGAACTTCAGACTCCATTTTACAAGATGGAAGGAGAGAGAGATGTGGGTATATGGAGTGATTAAGATGTGAGAGTCCAACTTGTCTAGCTGAAAGATTCTGGACTCTGTTGAAGTAATAGGTAAGATACAAGCAGTTGAAACTGGAGCAGTCTTGGCCATTTTAGTGTTTGGAAGCAGTCTGTAGAGTGATCAACCCCCATAACAGTTCCTACATCCCAACTTGGACAAACCTATTTGTGTTTGTCCAAAATAGAGGAAGGGAACATAATAATACTTAACTAGCAATACAAGGATCAGTTCCTTGCTCTGTTTTCCACGTCAGTATAGATATGCCACAAATCTTCTGAGCTCCAGTTTGCAAAGTCCAGAAGTTGAGTGAAACCTTAAATGAGAGACTGGTAAATTTGTAATAATTTGGATAGCATTTTGTGTTAATGGTCTTTCAGTACTCAAGCATGATTAGTTGGACAAGAAAAGGGAGTTTTATTTATACAGCAATGCAGAGTCATCTATTTAGCTATTTGTGGATGATTATGTTCATAGAAAGTTGTTTCTTAGCTACATACTTCAGTGGCATTTAAGTATCACTGGAGAACATCAGTGATAAACAAAGTAAATGTTCCAATTATTTATTCATCATTGATTGCTATTTTGTAATCGAAAGCTTCTTACTCCATCTTGGAGATAACCAAAAAGATTTCTATTTCTAGACAGTAAGATATAGTATACTTAGAGTCTTCATCAAATTAAGAAGCATAGAGTTCTTTTTGCAGTTGAATCTAATGGAAGAATAATTAGAGAAAACACATGGAGATGGTTAGAAGGACCAGAAATAAACTCTAAAATAGCAGTCACTCATATTTTTTAAAACCCTCCAGAGTACAAGTAAATTTAGTAGGGATGAAAGAATGCTGGTTAAACTCTGTTTGCACAAAATTATTATATGTTTATATTATTTATATAATAAATAATAATAGTCTCTGCAAAGATTTATTATGGTTAAAAGCACACGGTTAACTTGTATTAAAGCATTATAATACTCTAGTATTTAATTCTCATTTTTTCAGGTTTTAGAGAGGTTATTAGAATATCTTGAACAACTAAGAAAATACCATAGTTACCTCAAAACTTCATGCAGGTTTTTAATTTCCATCTCCATATCTTATGCACTTCATGATACCTTTTCAAATTGTTCAGAGGAAGACAACCTGGTCAAGAATTTCCTATGTTTATTTTGAAGAGCCTTTCCAAAATAATACAGGGTGAATATCTTGTACTTATTTCTTAACTTTTTTTCTTTACTTTTTTCTTTCTTTTTTTTCAGTTCAGTGTCAGATTCACCGATGTCAGCTTTAACTTCACCTCAATTCTCTTGCTGAAAACAAAAGTCACGTGTAAGACTTCCTGTGCTAAAGACTGTTCCTTGCTATAAATCATTCAAGAGCAGCAAAACCTAACCCATGTCCAGCAATAAAGTCACCATAATGGGGTGGTTATGAGAAGTCAATCTGCCATCTCTTTGTAGGTTGTAAAAATTTACTTCATCCATTCCAATCTACCTACCTGTCAGGTGCTAGGGGTTTCTATGGGTAAGGCAGGTCCTAGGATATTCTCTTTGTTCCATCATTTAGTTTACTCCTGAAAGAGGAGTAGCCATACAACTATTTAAAACATATTATATATAAAGGTATTTAACAAAAACAGAAAAATGTCCACAAGCTCAATGACCATCAAATGTAGAGAGAAAGCTTCAGTCCAGACCAATATCTTTCTAAATTAAAGAGGATTATTGCTTTCACATCTTCAAACTATGACAAATCTGTTTCATATTCTGGATTTTCCTTCTTCTTTTATCCACAAGGGCTAACTGTACTTAACAGTAATGAAAATCATGCCGTAAAGCTAAATGAGTCAAAGCCCTTGGTAGAGAAAAGTTATGACTATGGTCTAGCAATTTTTTAGTTTGAAAGGAACTGATTTTATGAGTTACCATCAACATCACCAAGAATAGACCTATGAGGTCTTCTTTGTTTTCATCACTATATAGCTTGATAAAATCAGTACTGAGTCTCTCTGTCAAAATCCAGACACTGTGCTCTAGAAGTCAAAAGGAACATATTAGCCACATCTGAGATTAAACTAGTATGTTCCTTTTTGAAAATTCATTAGAATTCAAATGAGAAGTCATTAAT
Source organism: Rhagologus leucostigma (assembly GCA_013397725.1). Lineage (NCBI taxonomy): Eukaryota > Metazoa > Chordata > Aves > Passeriformes > Rhagologus > Rhagologus leucostigma. Next base: position 52,726 of record VZTD01003091.1, read on the forward strand.
AAAAGATGGGAGCATGACATCCTAAAAGGCGGCATAGACATAGCCATAACAGAGACTTAGAAAAGAAAAGACCACAGATGATTTAAAAACATGATGATTCAAAAGACTCTTCAAAATTTTTAAAAGAGCACCTTTATATATTACCCATATTAGCATATAGGAAAAAAAAGAGTACATCTCAGATGATATAGGAATACATGTCAGTAACTTTCATAAGCGTCAGTGCGTGGGGATGCGGGTGTATATGTGTACATGTGGAGGTGTGCAGTTTAACACGTATAATGTTCAGAATTTGTCCTAGAGTCAACTTTTACCCAGAATGATATCACCATTTCATGTTATCTTTTTATATTTAATTCCCATATTTAACAGAGCCCTCTGGAGAAGAAGAATTCAAAATTATTTCTGTTTTGTACATTGTTTGGCAGTTCTGCTACCTCTATGATTGCCATGTGTCATATTTTCTGCCAGGGTATTTCAGAGGCTACAACAGCTGTTTGTGGAAATGGCTGGTATGGCAGTGTTCTTAGGTGGCATTAGTGAAAGGGGAAGGTGAGACAAAGATGATTACTATAGATAATACAGGTTGACTAAATCCATTGTAGGAATTAATTTCCTTAATGATTTTGATAATTTGGTGTTCAGTTTTAGACCATACAAGTCTAAGGATTGAGTAATGCACAAAAGAGAATGTCGTGAGGAGGATGAGGAACTGTTCTTTGTGTGTAAGAGGAGTATAATTGAAAACTGACAGTACATAATATGAATCAGCTGGAAAGACTGTGTTTGCAGAACTGCTTCCTGTAAAAGGTCAGGGATATTGTGGAATGGGATTTTTGTCACATTTTAGGTGCAGAATGCATGGAATATAGGACTATATGTATCACGTGTACATTCCTGTATGAGAACAGTGACTATGTACCTTATTTCACTTAATTTACCTATACAACACAGGGTATGATGAACCAGGCAGGTAGAATATGTCCTACACCATGTAATATATGATGTCTATTTGCAACTGGAAATTTCTAATGGATAAAAAAAAAAACCAAAAAGATGAGCTAGCAATTTACGAGTGATGAAAATCATATCAGTCAAGTCAAGAAATTGTTATTATTTCAGATTTTATTTTTACAGCAAAAAAAGAAAGAAAATAAATAAAGTAATACTATTGTGGAAAATGCTAATAGTAAGCAATTAAAGCTGTTCCAGATATACTTCCTGGTAAATTCCCCTTCCTTTGCTGTTATGCTCACATTTGTATTTCCCCTCCGGGTCTAGGATTGAGTGTTTTAGTTTTGGGAAGAGTCACGCCCAGCTGCCAGTATTGCCAGTTCTCAACCACACAGGTGTTTTTAATGACAGGGTTTCTTTTCCAGGAGTAACGTGATATTGATGATTTCCTCTTCCTTACTGAAGAGTTCGCTTGGGGATATTTTTATGTTTTCTAACATGCTTTTACAAATAAATACGAAAATGAGGTTTGTGTTATTTTCCATAAGGTTTCAAGTGCATGTTAGCATTAACTGTATCAGAAAGCTTTATGGTCATCTTCAGATATTTGTGCAGAGACATGCAGCAGCCTTATATGAGACTAAAGGTGCAGCTGACATCTCCATAGGTCTGAATGAAGCTGGCATCACAGTATTAAATTGCTACAGGCTGTTCATACAGCTGTTCAGACATATTTTACCATGTCACCATCTTCTGTTTCATCTATTGCCAAACACAATTTTGTACCTGGAGCACTTAGATATAAATCAGGTTGAAAGCAAGGAATTTCTTAGTAGGTTATTTGAAACTTTCTATTTGATGCATACACAGGATGTTTGAAAAAAAATACACCACTCACACCATCTTCCTCGTTTGAACAATAAGTGAATGAAGGAAAACAGAAGGAAGGTCTTACCTAAATTCAATATAGTATAGTATAGATGCAATATGACATAATGAAAAGTTGTAATTGATCAAAATTCAAAGCAGGGGTTTCTGAGGGGTCTTGTTTGTTAGTTTTCTAATATAAAATAATTTATCTTTTATGTATTAACATTTATATTATTTATTGAAATTCAAACATGTTTACAGTTCTTATAATAAGAAGAGTATTTTGGTTTACAATATTTATATTCATTTATGCCTACCGTACCTGCAAATTCCCCTGTGAAAAAAGCATGCAGTTTATAGCCTTAAACTCAGAATCATCCATTTGTAGTTAGAATTTAATAGCAACAGAACCAGCATTCAGACATTATATCTGTATTTCGGTGGACAGTCAACTCAGTGAACCATTACCAAGTTAAGGGACTAGTCCCTTTAATTCAGTTTCAGAATAAAATCTATAATGAAAAGCATCAATGTGCTGGATCTTATCTATGAATCAAGAAAATTTCTCATCAGATTTGTTAGGTTAGTCAGTCATGCTAAGATTTTTCTGCTCATATCCAACATAGAACTTTTAACAATATCATATTGACTTGAAAAATACATATTACTGCAATTTTTAGATGGAACAATTCTAATGGTAGTCAGGATCCCCTTTGTTTTCTCAGTTAAAACATAAAAGACCGAAAATAATGATGCCCTGGATGAATAGATTATGTAGACACTTCAAGATTCAAAACAGTATCTGACACACAACGTCTATCAAACTCTTTAACTAGGTATTACTCTATTTCATTATGATATTGTATGCTGTCTCAGTGGGAATGCAACAAAACTATTATGGTATTTTATTATCTCTGAGTTACTTTCTTATCTAAAAAGCTTTATTTCAAGCTTTTAATTTGTATTATTTATTTCAATACTGTATGCAGATGTTAAAAACCCCTGCATTTTAACTCCACATTCCTACTGTGTTTGTTAAGTGATCATTCATTTAAGTTCTAATAACATGGCATAGAGCACGAACATCTTTTATCCCACTGAAATGTTTAATCACACAATTATTGCACTTTTAAAGGAGTCAGCAGATAGACTTCAAATCTGCATGTCTCAAACATGAAATGTCAACTTGATTAGTTATGAAAGTAGGAATGAGTGTATAGATTTAACAGCAATGAACACTTAGAGTTTAAAATGACTCAGTCACACATCTGTACTGTCAAGATAGCTATCCTAAACTTAGATCTCTAATTAGAATATTTATACATTCTGTTGCTCTTGGTTGCAAAAAGATTCTTTCTGGTATAAGCCTAATATAAAAATATCATATAGAGTCCCTGTTTTCCCACATAGAAATTCTGGATAGGTACTTTCTTAGTTTATGACTCAAAATGCACTAGAAAACTATGCAGATAAACAGCTGACAGCTATTGGATTGCACATTATTTTCTGATTTTATTTTCCAGGATGAAGGACAACTCCCTGAGATGTTTATTAATAAGGAAACTAGAATTTTGTCTGCCAGCAGCTGCACTAAACATTTAAAAGTACTCTACTAAAGTATTTATAGGACTTGTGGACCAAATGAGACCCAGTATATTAACATATACATAACTTAAAAGATATTTCTCTCTGGAATAACAAGTTCTCTCCTATATCAACACAGGCACATTGGCATGGATGAGGACAGAGTGCTCGTAACCATGATCACAGAACCAGAATTCAGTACTTGTTCCTGTTGTTCAAGCAATATGTTGCTTCATATTGTTCATGATTGCCCAGACCTCTGATTTGTCAAGATCTCTCTGCAGGGCTTCTCTACCTTCAAAGGAGTCTACAGTCTTCCCAAACAGTCTACCCGATTTAGTGTCATCAGCAAATTTAATTAGCATGCCTTCAAGTATTGCATCCAAGTCATTTATGAAGACATGGAAGAGAAATAGCCCTAAAATGGAGCTCTGCAGGACCCTGGTAGTGACTGGTCACCAGCCTGACGTAACTTAATTTACTATACTCCTGTGAGCCAGTTGCTCACCCATCACATGATGTGTTTATTCAGCTGTGTGCTGGACATTTTGTCCAGAAGAAAGACTGCTAGACACATTATCAAAAGCTTTACTGAAATCCAAAATAAATTAGATCAACTGGCTTCTCTTGATCAGCTAAGTGAGTAACCTTGTGATAAGGGAAATTAAGTTTTTCAAGCAGGATTTTCACTTCAATGTCTCCCCTCAATGTAATCCCAATGTATTTGTGAGTGCTTGCAAAACCAGTTACCCACTGAGAGGATCAATTACAGCTAAAGCAGAGATGACGCCTTCAGTTTCGAAAGAAAAGGGTCAGAGGGTGAGGTCTACAGGGCTAGAAATGTGATGAAGACATACAGTAAGTCATTTAACTCTTTCTGTATGCATAGATCTAATGGGGTCATCTGCAGAAATTTTGATCCTAGCTAACTTTTCTAATAGATCTGACATAGAGAGGTTTTGGTTTTTGTTGGGGGTTTTTTTGGGGTTTTTTTGGTTTTTTGTTTTTTTTTTTCTTTTTGGCTCTCCAGCTGCTTCTGGAATGAAGTAAATACTTCTACTGCCGTAATGCTACAGAAGGAACCAGAAACAAAACACTCTTCAGTCGTCAGGGCATTAAATTGTTGTCTAATAAATTGTTCAGGACAAAAGAGAGAACCTCTGAAATTAGGTCTGTCTATCTGAAACTCTATATATTAATTTTTCTTCTTCATGAGAATTCCTCCTCATAGTCCTGCAAGTCTTCCTTCAAATACAGTACACAGAAGAATACAGAGACTCAGGTTTAATTCTGTCAAGCTCCTGAGAGAACACCTGAAATATCACAATAGAGCTGTGAGGCTTCGACTCATTTGCTCTCTACCTTTCCCCACTGCTTAAACCTCCTCTGATTATTGTGGTTTAACCCAGCAGGCAGCTAAATACANCAGTGGGAATGCAACAAAACTATTATGGTATTTTATTATCTCTGAGTTACTTTCTTATCTAAAAAGCTTTATTTCAAGCTTTTAATTTGTATTATTTATTTCAATACTGTATGCAGATGTTAAAAACCCCTGCATTTTAACTCCACATTCCTACTGTGTTTGTTAAGTGATCATTCATTTAAGTTCTAATAACATGGCATAGAGCACGAACATCTTTTATCCCACTGAAATGTTTAATCACACAATTATTGCACTTTTAAAGGAGTCAGCAGATAGACTTCAAATCTGCATGTCTCAAACATGAAATGTCAACTTGATTAGTTATGAAAGTAGGAATGAGTGTATAGATTTAACAGCAATGAACACTTAGAGTTTAAAATGACTCAGTCACACATCTGTACTGTCAAGATAGCTATCCTAAACTTAGATCTCTAATTAGAATATTTATACATTCTGTTGCTCTTGGTTGCAAAAAGATTCTTTCTGGTATAAGCCTAATATAAAAATATCATATAGAGTCCCTGTTTTCCCACATAGAAATTCTGGATAGGTACTTTCTTAGTTTATGACTCAAAATGCACTAGAAAACTATGCAGATAAACAGCTGACAGCTATTGGATTGCACATTATTTTCTGATTTTATTTTCCAGGATGAAGGACAACTCCCTGAGATGTTTATTAATAAGGAAACTAGAATTTTGTCTGCCAGCAGCTGCACTAAACATTTAAAAGTACTCTACTAAAGTATTTATAGGACTTGTGGACCAAATGAGACCCAGTATATTAACATATACATAACTTAAAAGATATTTCTCTCTGGAATAACAAGTTCTCTCCTATATCAACACAGGCACATTGGCATGGATGAGGACAGAGTGCTCGTAACCATGATCACAGAACCAGAATTCAGTACTTGTTCCTGTTGTTCAAGCAATATGTTGCTTCATATTGTTCATGATTGCCCAGACCTCTGATTTGTCAAGATCTCTCTGCAGGGCTTCTCTACCTTCAAAGGAGTCTACAGTCTTCCCAAACAGTCTACCCGATTTAGTGTCATCAGCAAATTTAATTAGCATGCCTTCAAGTATTGCATCCAAGTCATTTATGAAGACATGGAAGAGAAATAGCCCTAAAATGGAGCTCTGCAGGACCCTGGTAGTGACTGGTCACCAGCCTGACGTAACTTAATTTACTATACTCCTGTGAGCCAGTTGCTCACCCATCACATGATGTGTTTATTCAGCTGTGTGCTGGACATTTTGTCCAGAAGAAAGACTGCTAGACACATTATCAAAAGCTTTACTGAAATCCAAAATAAATTAGATCAACTGGCTTCTCTTGATCAGCTAAGTGAGTAACCTTGTGATAAGGGAAATTAAGTTTTTCAAGCAGGATTTTCACTTCAATGTCTCCCCTCAATGTAATCCCAATGTATTTGTGAGTGCTTGCAAAACCAGTTACCCACTGAGAGGATCAATTACAGCTAAAGCAGAGATGACGCCTTCAGTTTCGAAAGAAAAGGGTCAGAGGGTGAGGTCTACAGGGCTAGAAATGTGATGAAGACATACAGTAAGTCATTTAACTCTTTCTGTATGCATAGATCTAATGGGGTCATCTGCAGAAATTTTGATCCTAGCTAACTTTTCTAATAGATCTGACATAGAGAGGTTTTGGTTTTTGTTTGGGGTTTTTTTGGGGTTTTTTTGGTTTTTTGTTTTTTTTTTTCTTTTTGGCTCTCCAGCTGCTTCTGGAATGAAGTAAATACTTCTACTGCCGTAATGCTACAGAAGGAACCAGAAACAAAACACTCTTCAGTCGTCAGGGCATTAAATTGTTGTCTAATAAATTGTTCAGGACAAAAGAGAGAACCTCTGAAATTAGGTCTGTCTATCTGAAACTCTATATATTAATTTTTCTTCTTCATGAGAATTCCTCCTCATAGTCCTGCAAGTCTTCCTTCAAATACAGTACACAGAAGAATACAGAGACTCAGGTTTAATTCTGTCAAGCTCCTGAGAGAACACCTGAAATATCACAATAGAGCTGTGAGGCTTCGACTCATTTGCTCTCTACCTTTCCCCACTGCTTAAACCTCCTCTGATTATTGTGGTTTAACCCAGCAGGCAGCTAAATACACAGCTGCTCCCTCACTCCCTGCTCACAGCAGAATGGGGGAAAAAATCAGGAAAAAAACCCCTAAAATCCATGGCTTGACATAAAGGCAGTTTAATTGCACAGAAGAAGAAGGAAAAATAATAATAAAATAACAAAACCATCAACCATAGCAACAGTATAATCATTAATATTAGTATTAATAACAACAACAACAACAACAGTAATAACAGAATTTGAATATACAGAACAAGCGATGCATATTGCATCAGCTTATCACCCAATGACCAATGCCCAGGAAGCTTTCTCCACAGTAGTTATACTGAGCACGATGCCATATGGTATGGAATGTCCTTTTGGCCGGTTTGGGTTAGCTGTTCTGGCTGTGTCTCCTCCCAACATCTTGTGCCTTCCAGACTCGTTGCTGGTGGGACATTATGAGAAGCTGATGAGTCCTTGACTGCTCAGCAACAACTGTAACAGCAGTGCGTTATCAACATTCTCATCCCAAATCCAAAACACAGCACCGTACCAGCTACTAATAAGAAAATTAACTCTGTCTCAGATGAAATCAGGACAGTGATACATTCTTGTAATTAACATATCCAGTTAATTGCTTTAATGACAGAACTTGGCTGTAGGTTAGGAATTGAACCGTAAGAGTAGAAAGGTTAATAATAACTTTAAGTAAACAATTTTCTTAAAAGAAAAAAAAATCTAAAAATAATCAAAAGAAACATTCATGACAACATAATAACCTTTTTCCCCTCTCTTTGCTTCAAACCCCACACTTCAGCAGCCCTCCACAAGGGCCCTGTCAACAAAGCCTGCACCCTACTCTAACTCTGCCCGTGCCTCTCCCTGCTGCCCTGCCCTCAGCCCAGCTCTCACAGGGCCCTGCCCATCCATGCCAACACACAGGACGATGCATTCACACCTGCGTACCTCCAGGCCCTGCTGCCCATAGGTGATACAGGCTCACGTGTTCCAGGCATCTTCCTTGGGTTCTTGTCCCAGTTTGAGACAAATTAAGGGAAACTCTCTGGAAGGAACTTCTCCAAAGAAGGCAGGTTTCAGCCACCCCTCCCCCATAGGTTCGGGAAGAAATTCCTCAGTGGAAAGTGAAAAAAAGGTTATTTATTTAACAAACAGAGTGCACGCAGGCATGAAAAAAGAATAATGCTAAATAATAAAACCTCTCACTGGAGAGAACCTGGTAAAATTCAAAGTCCTTTGTAGGCATGGCTCTGCTCTCTGGATCTGGAGTTCGGTGTGGGTCTCTCCAGGCCGTGATGTCGGGCCTCCCGGTGATGTTCTGATGTTCTGATGTTCTAATGTTCTGGTCTTCTGAACAGTTCCAGAAGAGTTCTTGCCTCAGAAAGGAGGCCAGCGAAAAAATCAAAGAATTTTAAGTCTCCGTCTCTCTCCTGAGAAAAGGAACTGAGAGCCGGGAAAAGCAGGAAAAGTTCTTTTCCCGGCTCTGGTGCAGCGGTGAGAAAACACACGGGCGTATATATGTCCTTGAGATACAAACCAGGTGAAAAAATTCACCTGGCTTCTCTCCCTGGTCTCCTGAGAAACAGCTTAAAGACACAGGAAGGCACAGGATTCACGTCTGACATAGGGCAGACAATAGGGAATACAGCATCATACAGTCACCCCAGGACAATTCTCTACATGTTCAGAGCTGAGACTGATGGCATGTAGGAGGAGAAAGCTATGCCAGTGAGATATGACTGAGAGATTCCAAGAACCAGGTGAGGACAGGCAGCAAGCCAAAATATGGTTGGGCTCCTGTGAGTCACGTTGTTGTGCAGTGACACTGAGTATCCCTTGATCTTTCTGGTGGAATTGAACTGTCACCACAGAGAAGCTGGAGGGAAAAAAACAACAAACAAAAGAAGATGGATGAGCCAGCCAGAATTATGGCCTGGCCTCTGGAAGAATGTGGACCGAATTTATACCACTCCTTCCACATCCATAGCCCCTTCTGGATGTCTTACTCCTGCTTTTATTGATCTGGAGGGAAAGAAGTTTTCTGACAGACGGAAATGCTGCTGGGAGTTCACTTCTGATCCCACAGGGAGTTAAATGGTCAACATTTTCAGTTGCTGGAGCAGCAGGTATTTCAGGTGTGTACTGGTGTGTTGAGAGCTGTATTCTGCCCTCCCCCTGGTACACACTGCTGCTGAGGGACAGCTGTGCTGTAGCCTGCTCCAAGCTAGTCTGGATTTGTGTCCCCAGGGAAGCTTTTTCGTCTACCATGCAGACCAAAGCATGCTCCAGAAGACCTCAGCACCTCCCTGTTGCTGCCCTACCTGAGCACATGGACAAGGTAGTGGTTTTCCTGGGCAGAGGTAGCCTCTCCAGTGCCACTGTATCCTCTGGAGCCACCCTTCCAACCCAGCACCTACCTGCACTGCAGCCATTTCTGTTCACTGAGCATCCTCAGGATTGCTGAGCATCCTGAGCCAGGATCATAACTGGACTGTCCATATGGGGCTACTGCCATTCCCTGGGGAGGTCACAGCCTGTGATGCAGAGTACCCAGGAGAACAACTAGCAATATTTTCTCCCCAAGTGGGCTGTCAATGGCAGCAGTACTGCCTGGGTTCTGAGATTATGGGGAAGGGTTCTGATTTATTGAGTTCATTAGCTGCTGAAAAGCAAACTTTGATTACTGTGTTTTTATTATTCTACTCTATAGTTTCAAACTACTATATGAAATAACTCCACAAAATGCAATGGACATTTCTCCCACTTGTGTACAAAAAAATTATTTCTTTTGTTACGCTGTTGCTTTTTCAAGATGACTACAGAGAGTACACAGACAAACCTGGTCAAAATGAAAAACAAGACAAAAGAATAGAAAACAGTAATACAAGAAAACAAGGATTTTATATTGTTTGCATTCCATTCTCCCCCTGAAACAAAATATACTTTCATCCACAGAATTTTCTGCCTTTAAGCAAGTGCAGCATTTGGTATTTTTATAGCAATTAAAGCACAGATCTACTCACACAATGAATGGATTTTTGATTAGAATTCTGTATTCAGAACCACATAGCTGTGTAATTTAGAGACAAGTTGTAACCAATATTCTACTTTTGTCTGAAAGGAAGTCCTATTTTTCACACCACAGTACAAAAACTAATTCTCCAGTGAAGATGATTCATAAAGTGAAGCATCCAGAAAAGACACACCTCCTCACCTTCAAAATTAGGCAACAAAAAAGTAAATAAACAGAAAAGGTATCCATGAAGGCTGCACACATTTATTTTTCTTTGTATTTCCATTCTGATTATTTGGTAGGTTCTAACCATCCTTTAAATTTGGAATTTGCACTAAATAGACACCTACCACTAAAATGAAATTGTTCCTGTAGAAATGAAAAGTACTGCCAGCAGGGTTAGGAAAAGTAGGATCTACTTAAAATAATTCATACCAAAATAGCAATTGATCTTGCTTTTTACATTCCATGATTCCACTTTACAAGAGAAGACTATTATCTGAGAAGATGGGTAGACTGTTGACAAATGCATCTTTTCTGCATTAAGATTGAGAAGGTTTTAATAATAATTAAGAATATTTGAAGGATAGCTTCCAGAAATGCTCCTAAAATCAAAGCTCTATTGTGCCTTTTACTGCACTATTATAAGGAATAAAATGCAATACAGAAGCTGGACGCAGCAAGTACTTCAAGTCCTTTGTAAATAATCTGGGTTTTTAGCAATTGCATCTGAAGTGTAGGTGATGACACAGAAGTATTTTTTCTGATTTCTCTTGGGAAGAGAATGCTTTTGCTACCCCTCATTTGTAAAAGTAATGTTTGCTTGTTTGACATTAAAATACAATATCCTAGCTAATGTTTATAAATAGGGTTTGGACACATTCAATATTAAAGTTGCATTTTTTTCTATATTTACCTGTTTAATATATTATTGCAATATATGAAATAATAATATTGAAGTAAAATGCACTGTACTAAAATAATATATTATCATGCAAAAAAGGAGATATTTTTGCTGAGTTGTCAAATACTTGTCTTTAGGTTGCCTCTGGATTATCTTCAGCAACAATAAGAGCTTAGCAACACACTGCAGTTTTGGTCCTTTTATTATTTTTGCACTTAAGTTAAAAGAAAAATGGCTGAAGGCATAGAACGGTATGGAGACTTCCAAAATAAAATGAGAGGGGTAAGCATACAGCTAACTAAGCATACTCTGTTTAACAAAAAGGAAAGGAAAAAATAAAGAAAGAAGGAATCAGCATGATAATTTTTTTTCCTATTCCTAGAGGCTGTCATGTGTGTTTACTATGGAGATCATTGTTAAATTTGAGTCTCTGCTTCCCTAAGGAATCAATACAAGACATTTCTAATAATATAAGACTTATTACTGAATCTGGTGAAGAGACAGAAATATTTAAACTGAGAAAACCTGTATCTGAAATTAAAGGATTAAAGTTCAGGATGCTGTACTGCATGCATACTTTACCTCTACAGAACATGTATCTGCTGATAGGGCTCTTCTTAATAGTTTAATTTAGTTGCTTATTTTTATGACTCAGTGTACATACAAATGATATTTCCAATGTGATTTGGGCTAAAAAGAGAGCAGCATTCTGGAACTCTTAGGCATGTAAACACAGCAGAACAAGTAGAGTATGATGCACCACTAACTAAGCATGAAAAAACTCATTCTGATACAGATTGAACAAATATTTTTATATTTGTTCTTACACTCTTTGGAAAGTGAACTTTTGGAGAAAGTTATATAATATTCTGAAAATCCAGACTTTGCTACCTCTTTGAAATTTTTATAACCTGTATTCCTGCTTCCATCATCATAATTACCTTAGTGCTAAGCAAAATACCTTCTTTTCAAATGCATAAAAATTACCACATTTTGTTGAAGTCCATGCTACAGTAGCTACTACTTCAGAGTTTGCTCTAACAATGAGGTTGTTTGCACACAAATAATTATATCTGAGTCCTTAAACCATTGCACATGGCTACTCCTATTAGAAAGATTTATATAAATTAATGGTTATAATTTAATTAGTTCTGTTTTCCATGGCTGGGTTATTTTTCTGCTTTTGTTATTTGGAAAGTAAATATTCAGACCTGTTAAAAATTAAAGGGAAGAAAGAGTAAAGGGAAGGGGGAGAAGGTCAGGGAGGGAGAAGTTAAAGAAGAGGGAAAAGAAAATTAGAAGGGGGAAAACAACAGGATTGAAGGGGATCAAGGTAGGGAAGGAAAACCAAAGAAAAAAGCCAAAAGAGAAAAAAAAAGTAAACAAATGAGAAATTTGAGCTCAGATGATGGATAAATTGAGTAGGAAGCTGTGAGAGATTTTTCCAGGAAAGTAAGATGCTCAATGTGATAAGTGGAGTTCTTCAATCAGTAACAATGCCAGCTGCACTACTAAATATTCACTTAGAACAGACATTCTGAAGTGGGCAAGTCAGTTTTGAATGCTAAACAATCCTACAGCTGCTTTCTGCCTTTCTTTTGCATTAAAAATTATACTTTTTTGAGAGAAAATTTATATTTCATGTGCCAATGTTTTTCTATCATGAATAAAGCCATTTTTATTTTCTGTGGTGAGGTGAAGGGCTAAAAGTCTTTCAGTATGTTTCCTTCCTCTACTAAGAGAATCAGTTATGACTGGAAAGTATTGCACTGCAGGCATTTTTTGTCAGATGCTGAGACTTTCATTTTTATTTAAATGATGTATTGCTTTTCACCCACTTCAAATGCTTCACCTGACACCTAAAACCAGCTGCAAGAGATATTTATCAAATTGGCAACTGGTAGAAAGAAGAGACTGGTTTTGTTATCTTTGTCCTCTCTCTTGCTCAGACCTCCCACAAGGCCCATGCAGTATTCTAAGTCTTGTGAAGATTTTTGAAGGCTTGATTATTACTGGACACTTGGATATATTTCTGGCAGCTGTTAATTTCTTACTGGTGTTTAGAAAATAATTTGTGACCTGGAAATCCAAATAATATAATCAGTGACTCTGATGTTACTTACAAACCACCTAGGGACCTGATTCAGTCACCTAAACATAGTTTCTCAGCTCATCTGAGATGCCCTAAAACCCATTTGCCATAAAGACACGGATCTCCTATAGAAACTGTGTCCAATATGTCAGCCCCATGCAAGTATTCTGCAAAGACAATATACTTCATAACAGTGGGCATGTTGCTTTGATGGGAATAACTACAAAAATATATTTTTATCAGTGGATACTCTTTGTGTAAAACAGACATTCTTCCAATAAATTATATCAATGGAAAGTAAGGAATACATCCTAAAATGTGCATGCCTATATACATGCAGAAGAATATTAATGCATATAGGGTTAACAGTGCTTGTAGAAGAGAGTCTCTCATTTGAGTAATACTGCAAAAATAAAGACTCTGTGTGTTTTTATGGAAAATCAAGTACTGATGTCAGTAAGCCCCAGAAGTGTGATTTTACTAGCAGTTGCAGGAATAAAAGCATAGCTGTTTGCAACTTGTAGATGTGGGATGTACTTCAGTAAAATCAAATAAAGGGATGGAAGTACAAAGTTTTTCTTTTTAAGAAGGAGCAGTTATGAAGATGTAGTACAATGTACTGGAATTGAAATCTGTTACTTCCATTTCTGATTTTTTTCAGCAATAATAATTAGAAAATATCACTGTTGTTACCAAATTTCAGAATGCTCTGCCTTTTCAGTATCTTACACATGCAAAAAACTTCAGAGGGTCTCCTCTCAAAGAGTGTCATCTAAATTCAAGATGTTAGCATCAGATTAGCATCCCCTAAGCTGGTGCACAAGTTGAAGTGTGCTGCTGCCTGGGCCTTACTACCCCAGATCCAGACCATCCCTGTGGCAGCACCAATGTGGTATCTAAGGACTAGAGATAGCCTTTGTTTTCTTTCTCTCTTTTCTGCCTTTATTTGTCTCTCCCCTTGCTTTGCTTGGGCAAAACGTGTCTATTATATTCCACCCCGTACTCTGTGCTGAAGTTTGTTGTGGGAGTGGGGAACTTGTGGAAGTGTGTTGTGGCTTGTTAGCCAGAACCTTTGAGAAGTTTGTTGTGGGAGTTGAGAGCTTATTGAATTGTACTGTAAAAATTAAGGGCTTGTAAACCACCAAGTTTAAGAAGAGCATGTAAAATTTAAGGCCTTGTTAACCACCACTTTTGGAGTCTAAATAGTGGGCTTGTTGCTGAAGTTAAGGTGACTGCACAATAACAGCAGAAGACTTCCCTGACACGTGTCTGGTGTCCTTGTTAAGCCTGACAAAAGTTTCTAACAAACATCACACCTCCTACTGATGGGTTGTGACTGTGTTGTGCATCACAACAGTACTTTTGATTGTAGTTCAAGTTATATGGATTTGATAAATTCTTTATAGGAGAACTTTTTTTTAGGAGAATCTACTGTATTGTCACTGCTGGTGACAATGCTGGTGTTCCTCATTTATAAGATATATAACTATTTCTGGAATGCAGTTTTATTCTTAAAAGCACTAAATACTCCCCTTTGATGCATAACAGTAATCTTAACATGGACTAAGTGCTTGGAATTTCTCTGGAGCAGATTTTACCTGTGAGGGAAATCCTACTTTCACAGCTGCCATAATTTGTTTTCTTTATATTGCTGCTTTAATACGAGTAAAAAAGAAAAATAATAATAAAATTGTATTTTGACAGATGTGTCAGAGAAGAGATATCTTCAATGGGTGCACCTTCAGAGCTGAGATATTGTCACGGTAACAGAAGAAAGCCAACAGCACCACAGGCTGTGCTGTACCTGCATTTTAGCTAAGCAGAAAACTACAACATGCAGCATTTGTCTGACTCAGTTACTTTTGAATAGACTTAAACAATTACAGAGAGTAACCATACAAATAAGTATTCAGAGAGTTTCAGACACATACATTGCCAGAACTTACATATTGCTTTATATTTGCTGCATCATTTCTACAAGCATGGGTGCTAGAAACGCAGTATGTGAAAATGGTCATGAGAATTGCTGGACGCCGTTGGACAGCAGGTAAGCATGATGAAAACAGTGTGTATGTAGCTCTGGTTACATCTTTTGTAAAGACTAGATGGAGAAATTTGCTTGCATATTCTTCTAAAACCTTTTACCTTTGTGTATTTAAGAGGACAAGACCATTAAATGTATTACAAATACATTTTATTAGTTTTGGAAGGCTGCTTTGCTTCAGCCATTGCTACCAGAAAAGGGCTACTTTTGCACAAACAGGTAATGCAAACCAATGAAAGTTATTTTTTTAAGCAAAACAAGTGAAAATGGTGTCCAAGCATCCTGACACAGGTATTTCAGCATTTTTGTTTCTTTGGGCTAGCTGTAGGCTGGTTCTAAGCACTACATTTGATGCATTCTGAAAAGGCGAATGTGACGCCCCAAATCTTGTTCTGGATCCAAGGAACACAGCATGTAGATGGAGCTACAAATAGCAGAGTGTAAAGGGCTCTGCTACAAACCCTGACCTTCCTTCTGGTGCCCACAGCAGGTACAGACCCCTCAGCAGGTCTGCAGGTCTGTACCTGCACCCATGAGGTCCCGCTCATGGCTCTGGGGTTGCGTCTTTCCCCCTCCCCCTCACTGGCTACAGCCTGGAACCCCATGGTGCACTCCCACACTGTGACACAAAGTACTGTTGTTCCCCTCTCCCAAGGGCCGGGCAGTTCCCACTGGAATAACACATATGCCTATTCCACAAGTCTCGCTGTCTTGGGGTGACACTCGCCATCCTTGCTTTTGGTGCAATTCAAAGAACAAATCCCATTCAAGCAGTGAGTACCCCTTCCCACAGGTTTTGTAGCCCCTGGTAGAGCCATATATATTATAGAACCCTGTAAAAGCAAAGAAAAATCAGGAAATGCTGCAGATCAGTAAAGCTGTTAGGAGAGAAAAACAAATCTTTTTTATCCAGTACCAATGCAAAGAAGATCAGGGCTCTGACAACACAACAAGGCGGATCAGCTTGCCGCACTCCTGGTGGATCCATCTAGTTTGATACCTCTGGCACTTAGCAGCGCTATGCTGTAGCTTGCACATCCCACTGTGTTAACAAGATAGAAACCCGTTGGTGATTCTTCCTGTTCCTTATTAGGGCAATAAAGGTGTCAGCTGATGTACGCTGTGGTTGAATGACCATCTGTTCGGGGGTAAACAAGTCACTTGAACGCTGGAATAAACATCGAGAAGCTTCTCTGTGTTATGGCTTCTGCAGTAAGCCCTGCCACACAAAATGCAGTCACCATTTCAGACATTTCAAGATAACAGGCTGGCAACAGCTTTAGATACCCTGAATTTACCTGCATAGAATCACATCCTGAAGCAACTGTTTTGTAAGAGAAATGCTGCTGATTTCGCTGGACAAACTCCTTCACAGATGGCACATATTTAGCTACATTTATGCAGCTGATTGCCCCAGGATAGATTTTTGTGCCAGCACTCTTGCTCCCTGAGGATGTGTTTTTATTTTAGCATTTTTATTTTTCTGGGTAGCTCTTGAAAACTGGTGTTACTTGCTCTCGGACCAAAAGCCTGGAGAACTGACTGGAGTCCATGGTGTTCCCTGAACACTGGAAAATGTAAGGACTGTAAATAATTGCTCTGGGTTATTATGAAAGTATTTTTTTATGCATTTGAAACAAGCAGAAGACAGCTTTCCTGTTTTTATAAAAATCTGTAAGTTCATTTTTTTTTTCTCTGTGAAATATCAAAAGCCCCCAAAATTTTATTGGGCTTTCACAGATGTATGTAAAATAATTATTGCTAATAAAAAAGAATGCATTTAGGTAGAAGATGATCAATTACATTTTGTTCTGCTCTTTTGTATAATGCGAAGGACATTCCACAGAAGAAAATAATTTCAAATTGAGCAATCAAAATGTTCCATTCCATTTCAAAAGGGAACACACTGACATTGAAATGCTCCACTTAAAAAAATTATCAAAATAGTCATTTATCCTAAGACACATTTGGCACAAGTCGCTGTTTTCAAACCCCTTTGTAGTCTTCCTAGACTTTCATTTTAGTCACAGACTACTTATTTTAAATGTAAAACTTATCCTCTAGTTCCTTAAGGCTGCTGCATCTTGAAAGTCAGAAGGAAGCAGCAGCTTGGAGCAGCCACTGGTGACAGAGGGTTCTTTTAGCTGCAAGCACTACAATCTCCTGTTTCACTTTGTTTTGTCACTGCTTCCTTTATCTGCCTCAACAACTCACATTTTTCCTTTCATCAAGACTTCTCACAGCTTTTCTTTTAATAACCTGGTGTTAATGGCAACCTGTAGATGCCAGAAGTGCACGGCAAGAGGGAGAAAATGCCATGGTAAGTCTGAAATACTTATTTTCACAGAAACAGAGATAGCAATTATAGTCTTATTCATGATGTATTTTCATGAAAATTCTGGTTTAGATATCCCTCTCTTTTCTTTGTTACTTCTCTTGCCTTACGTGTATTATTTCAAGATGCTAGAGTACTAAGTACTGAAACACCTGTCTTCACAGGTAAAATTGAAATACATCTGCTCCCTGCCTCCTTTTTACTTCTGAAATGGTATGCAGAGAAAGAAGGGGAAAAAGGCAATGGTCTTTTACATCAGTTGTATTTTGTCCTACTTTATTTTCCCCTCTGCTTTCAAAAGCCCGGAGACTGGGGTGCATTAAGCACAGCATCACCTGCTGGGCAAAGGAGGTGATTATCCCGCTCTACTCTGCACTGGTGCAACCTGTTTGAATATTGTGTGCAGTTTTAGGCACAACAATATTAGAAAGACATTAAATGACTAGGGAGCATCCAAAGGAGGGCCACAAGGAAGGTGAAGGGTCTGGAGAGGAAGACTTATGAGGAGCAGCTGAGGTCACTTGGTCTGTTCAACCTGGAGGAGACTGAGGGGAGACCTCACCACAGTCTACAGCTTCCTCATGAGGGAAAGAGGAGGGGCAGGTACACATCTCTTCTCCCTTGGTGATAAGTGACAGGACTCAAAACTGGCATGAAGCTGAGTCAGAGGAGGTTGAGTTTGGATAGCAAGAAAAGGTTTTTCACCCAGAAGGTGGTTAAGCACTAGAACAAGCTCCCCAGGGAAGTGATCACATCACCAGCCTGTCTGAGTTCAAGAAGTGTTTGGACAACACTCTCAGGCACATGGTGTGACACTTGCAGTGTCCTACACAGGGCCAGGAGTTAGAATATGCTGAGTTGGAAGGCACCCATCTGGATGATCAAGTCCATGAGTCTACGACTCCTGTTCGGAAGCTATAACCATCAGAGACTAGGAAAATGTGAATTCTAATTTTAATTCTAAAAGTAAAGTTTTAATGATGAAAGATATATGTTTGTTTTTAATTCAGTTTGCCTACCTTTTAAGATAACTAAATTTTTCAACTCTTAACTGCATTTGTGGCTCCTTCTTTCCTATCTTTTCCCTCCTATGCTCTCCATAGCTGTTTTTGTCTGCCTCAGCGGTAACAAGTAAATAAGAGAAACAAGGATGGCAATACAAGATGAGAACTCTCAGGTTCATATTTGGAAACAAAAATAGTAAATTTCATTTTTGATGGTGATGGAACATGTCAGAGATTCTTCATTCTCAAATAATCTTTCTAGTGACAATGCACACTGAAGCAGAACAGCTAGACATACTAGGACCAATACATTGTAAAACACCATAGATTGACAAAATGCTGAATAGTAGCAGTCCAAGATGAGGTGCCTCCAAGCATTTCTAAAGAATACAAGGGCTTCCATTAAGTTAATGGCTGTTCTAATCTTGCAGTGACAGAAAAGTGAGCTTAATCCTTACCTTTGTAAATCTATGCCACCCTTCTGATATGTTTGTAGCATTCCACCTTGCTGCAGCACTTGTAGTGCTGGTCTGCTCTGAAATGTGATGAGTGCATTGAAACGTGATTCAATCAGGGAATAAGACAAGGTATCTTTTTTTAGTTTTGCTTATTCATTTGTTTCTTGGGGTTTTTCTGCATCTGTTTCAAGACTACAATGTTCCTTTAGAGATAGAGCCTTACCCCAACAATTGAACAAAAAGCAAAAGGCAACATTATCCACTGCAACAAAATCATAGGCTACGATGAAGAATTTACAATGAAGTGCAATATCACATTGCAGATAACATAAATTATAGGTGCCACTAATTCTCTGTGACAGTCACTCAGTACTGTGATAAATAGCAAACAACGCTACATCTGCCAGAATTGGTGTGTTCTCAAACACATAAGAACTTTTGATCTTATATCCAGTTCCAAATGTTTTAGATTAGTGTAGTGGGTTGACCCTGGCTGGATGCCAGGTACCCACCAAAGTGACTCTATCACTCCCCTTTGCAACTGGACAGGGGAGAGAAAATGTAACAAAGGGTTCATGTGGTGAGATAAGATCCATGAGAGCTCACTCACCAAATACCATCATGGGCAAAACAGACTTGAATTTGGGATAGTAATTTAATTTCTTACTAACAAAATCAGAGCAGGATAATGAGAAGTAAAATAAATCTTAAAAACACCTTCCCTTCCTCCTCCCCCCCTCCCTCCTTCCCAAGCTCTACTTCCTCCCCTCTAGTGGCACAGGGCACTAGGGAATGGGGGTTATGGTTGGTTCATCACAGATGGTTCCTGTTGTTGCTCAGGGAGAAGAGTCCTTCTGCTCCAGCGTGGGGTCCCTCCCAGCAGAGACAGTCCTCCATGGACTTCTCCAACTTAAGTCTATCCCACGGGCAACAGTTCTTCACAAACTTCTACAATGTGGGTCACTCTTCCAGGGATGCAGTCCTTCAAGGACAGGCTGCTCCAATGTGAGTCCCCCGTGTGATCACAAGTCCTACCAGGAAACCTGCTGCAGTGTGGGCTTCTCTCTCCATGGGTCTGCAGGTCCCTGTGAGGAATCTTCTCTAGCACAGGCCTCCCACAGGTTCACAGCTCTCTCTCAGGCATCCATCTGCTCTGGCATGGGTTTTCTCCACCGAGGGTTACAGGTAGATCTCTGCATCCCCATGGACCTCCATGGGCTTCAGAGGAACAGCTGCTTCACCACAGTCTGCTCTGGCACATGGAGCACCTCTTCCCCCTCCTTCTCCACTGACCTTGGTGTCTGCAGGGCTGTTCCTCTCACATATTCTCATTCCACTCTTTTCTGGACACAATTACAACTGCACAATAACTTTTTTTTTCTTCTTAAATACATTATTACAGAAGTGTTACCTCCATTTCTGATTGGCCCAGCCTTGGCCAGTGGCATGTCCCTTCTGGAGCCTTATGGCATTGGCTCTGCCAGACATGGAGGAAGTTTCTATCAGCTTCTTACAGAAGTCACCCTGTAGCCACCCGCCCCCTACCAAAACCTGCCCATGCAAACCCAAAATTCAGTGATGACATTCAAAGTGGTGCTACATAAAATGTATGCCATCAGGCTAATACATGTAGTCTTTCAACAGAACTGCTACAATATAACTTCAAACTGAATATTCAAATATTGTTTCTGCACAATAGTTATGACCCAGGAATTATTTCTATGGGAATAATAGCCCCTATGGCTCTCATGAGCTGAACACTATGGGCTTGCTGTAAGCCTCTGTCGTGGCACTGAATTCAAACCCCACCCCGGACTCCATCAGTTGCATCCTGTATGGCAGAGTTAGTTTCCCCAGTTGCAGCCTGAACTCCTCTTCTGTCTCTCACTGACATGTAAGCTGTGATACCTATTTTTAACACCTATTTGTTTCTAATTCCTTCACATAATTTTTACTCTTACTGTACAGTAGTTGTATAGTCTACTTCTTAAAAAAGAAGCTTGAATGCATTATTGTAACATGTATTTATTCTTTTCACTTTCTCTGTAGAAAGCTAAAGACATTTTTGTTAATTCTCATCCATCTACTAAGGTTAGAATAATATACTTGATAACATGTTAAAATAAGTGTGAAAAGTAGATTGAGTTGTCAGATAGTTTGGCCTTTCAGTTGGTCATGAACCATTGGTGTGATTAAGGCAGATGTAGCTGAGCAGTGAGTCAGAGAAGTCCAAAGATTTCCACACAGTCTTTTATGAACTGATTTAAAGCAGGTGAAGATCTAGTTCAGCACATGAAATCACAAACTGTGAGGTATATATTTCATGTATTCTTACACCTTTACTCTTTGCAATGTGTGCTGTCACTAATTGCATATGCACAGTCATCCTTTGTCTAATGATAACTCATCTAACTATATATATATGTATATATATATATAACAACCTATGGGGTAAAGTAGCTAAGATAGAATTAGAATGATTATATTTTAGATAGTGAAAAACAAGAACAAAACAAAACCCAAATTCCCTCCACCCCCTTCTTCCCAGTATCATCTTCACTCCTGACTCATCTACTTCTTCCCTCTTCTCTGAGCACTGGGGGCGGGGCACTGGGAATGGGGATTGTGATCAGTTCATCACACTTTTTTTTGCTGCTTTTTCCTCTTCACACAGAGGAAAGAAAATTCCTCTTTCCCTGCTTCAGCATGGCATCCCACCCATGGGAGACAGTTGTCCACAAACTTTGCCAACATAAATTCTTCCCACAGGATGCAGTTCTTCATGAACCATGACAGCATGGGTTCTTTCCATGGGGTAGAATCCTTGTGCCAAGAGCGGCTGTAAGGCCCCAAAACCTTGTTTGACAAGCCTCTTAATAAAGCTCATGGTTTTTTATGTACTCTGAGTTAGATGAACAGGAGAAATACCGACAAGATATTCTCAAGAGGTCAAAACAAAAAAATGTTTACTGGCAACTTCAGAAAATCAGAGAACCTTAGCAAAAGTTTAGAGCAGCATTCAGTCAACATAAAGAATTTCACAAAGCATTAATTTGGCCCATTCAACTTAGCAAAGTTCAAGCCTGTCCGATTTTACGTTACTCAAAACTCTGAGAGGAGGGAGAAAGCATAGAAAATAACAAGCATAGCTACCACTCCTGGTTCCAGCAGCATTCAGCTGACAGAAATTTCAAGAGGAGATGGAGTCAAGACATGCTCCTTTCATGCTTTGGCTTAAGTACCCTTTGGCTTTCCTAGGCCCTGCCCCCAGGTGGGACTTCTGATCATTTGGCCACTCAGGAGCTGGGATAGGGGCTCCAGGAGCAGGTGTGGAGCATTGCGTCTGATGTGCTGGGGCCTGGTGGCCCCTGCAGGGCTAGGATACAGGCCTGGGTAGGTGGGGTGTACAGATCAGGGCATCACCTCACCATAGCAAGGCCTGACCTTTCCTTTCCCCCACACACACAAACCCAAAATGTTTTGAGACAGCAGTCCTTAGTCTCTTCTACCAAGTTTCCAAAAGAATAAGTTGACCTCATAGCAAAGACTTAATTGCTTTAAATAGTTGTTAAAATTCTTTAAAATGTTTCAATCACATGTGAGAGGGAGTATATTTTTATGAAATCTACTTCTAACATTAAAATATTCCCCCTCATGTTTATATTTCTACTACAAAACCACTTGCAATTGGAACAAAAAATTAATAACATGAATTAATGAAATCACAAGCTTTGATTTCTTGCTCTAGCAGAGAAGACACTTCAGATTTTAGTCTGGTACATCTCAGTGGCAGTTCTAATAGTACAATCAAGCTCTGTAATGAGCCTTCTTGAAAGGGAATCAGTTACAGGTCCTTCCTCTGATTAGTGTTTGAAATACTGATTGGATATGAGGTATTGGATTTTTAAAAGCACCTACAAGTATTATAGAGATACCTAGACATTTGTATGATAATAATCTAATCATTTATTCATTTCATCTTCCCAGTAATATTCCATTTCTCTTTCTTACCTCCTGTTATTGGAATTTTGAGCAGTCTGTATAGAGATTCTCCAAATACATGCTGCAGTTTTCTTTTGGAGTCTTTATCACTTCAAAAACACCAGTCATAAAAGATTTCTTCACCATCTTTTTTTTTTTTTTTTT